>JAWPHD010010053.1:0-97629 GCA_037043455.1 Cyrtodaria siliqua
ATTGGGCACGATTTACTAAACTTGTGATGTTTGCTGTCTACACGTCTATCAAGAAGGAGCTTGGAGATCTAAATTCTACGTCTACTACGAAACAGGCAGTGAGTGTCATCTCACTACGAAACTGTCATCTCACTACAAACTGTCATCTCACTACGAAACTGTCATCTCACTACAAACATGGATGCAAAAAATAACTTAAAAAACACAAAACAACACCATAAGCAATAATTTGAGTACCATGTTTGATAGTTGTTTATTTCCGTCTGTTGTAAGTTAAGTTTATAGGAAATACCCAATGGAAAACAATGGATGAAGTAAAAAATACCCAACTGATAATGAAGGTAGGGTACAAGATAATTTTTAATCAATGACCAACAGCTTATCTGGAGGTCTGTTATACAATCTTGTAGAGACTCTTCATTTGAATTATATGTAGCAATATAATCCCTATTTAGATTTACAATTTTAGCAGCAAAATGCAGCCAAGTCATCGCGCATTACAGACCGAACATTTTCATCAACAATAGTTATCAGGAAGGTATTCACAACCCCAGACCCCACCACCCCAACCACCACCCCAACCCTGTAAAATTGGCTTAATTTAATGCAAAGGCAATAATTAGTGATTAATCATTTATATGCACATTCCATATATAATTATGAAGGGTTGCATTTGTATTTGGATTGAGGCCAATCTCTCTTCTGGCACGCCTCCAGTCCCTTTCTGCATTTCTGCATGTTGTTTTACGTCATTTTTATGTAAGGTTATATATGACGGTCGATTTTTGTGGTTGAGGCAGACCGCCCACTTTTTCTGGGTAGAACCAGTACTGTACACCTCCCGCCATCCGTAAGAATCGACACTTCTTCACTTACAAGTGGAGCTCCCAGTGGGATGCGAACCCGCAGCGGTGGGAGGCAAAGGTTTACAATGCAATGTGTTAACCATTCGGCCATGGAGACGCTATTCCAGTCCCTTTCGCCAACCTACAAACTGACTCTAAAAAAACTTACCCAGATATAAAAAAAAGAAGACACTTTTAACTATTTATAGATTACAGTTAAGATGTTTCTTTAAATCTCTGAAAACTTACCCCATCAATTTCATATAATGATCCAAAATCTGTGTTCACACAATAATTCAGGATGACAAACAGCAAATAATCACTCCATTAACTTTTAATCAGCAATTTTGTTTAATCCAAACATTAAAATAATTATAGCCAGCTGAAACTATGCAATTAATAATACATCAACAATTTGTTTCTGTATATTTAAGGTGTGAGAATTACCCCATTTTTTCATTATCACGTCTACGTCCAAAATAATCCTGGTTAAAGTTTTGGTATTTGGTTTCTCCCTGTATGTCTACATTTCACAAAATTACTTTAACCAGGTAAAGGTATATTAGACACATTAAACAGGGAAATAAAACTGCACACACCTCCACCGCCCGTAAGGTCAGCCGTGGTGAACTCACAGCTGATAATATGAATAAATGTAAATAATTCGCATTCCTCAGGGACATGTGTCACTGATATAAGCTACTGCTATCCCAAACTTGACTAGAATGTCAAAAGTTTCAGATAAATAATAACCATCAATATTGACTATTGATCACAGAGGTATATTAACATGGCAGCAGCTATAGACAAAGCCGAGATAACTCTGATACTGGCTTAAAGTTGGTCAAAAATGTCAAATGTTACTGATAAATGTTTACAAATGATGCGGGTAACATTAGTTACTATTACAGAGAGGGTATGGAGATTTTGCAATACTGTGGAATAATTTAATTTCGAGGTTGTTTCCAAAGACAATTTCGAGGGGACGAAAATTCGCGCATTTCTGATTTTTGAAAGAAAAAAAATGGCCGTAACTTTGTCCATGTTAGCCCAGTGGAAAAACATCCAGCAGATGTCTGGCGATTATGTCACACATTTCCTATCACATGTCAAATTGCCCAATTAACCATGGGTCATTAAACATTAAACACATCCAATTAACAGAGATTATGTCTGACACCATTGCTTAACCTTACTAATTATTTCCTGTGTATTCTAGTAATCGGTCATGCGTATGACGCACGTTTGACTGGTTTATTGATTTGTTACTTACACTTTATCTCAACCAATACCGCTTGAGTCATTTAAAAGATACAAAATTTGATAGCTATTTTTTCTTGTTTTCAAAATACGATTTTTTTTTATTCGTATTCTGCCCTTTTTTTTATTTGTATTCTGCCCTTTTTTTATTCGTATTCTGTCCGTTTCAAGTATGCACTAATTAATGCTTGATAAAAACCTGAAGTGAGACAAGTTGTTTTTTTCATTAATTAATTGTACGTATTATGCTTTACTCTTGGCTAAATGTGTCTTATGAGAATGAAACATTATTCATTCCGTTCCGATCCTCCGTAGGCAAAATGTTTTAATGTTTTGTTTTCTCTTTGGAGTTGTTTTTCTTTACAAAATGAAAATTCTTTGTAATTTGATTCCAGAATGTCTATAAAATAAATCCTGATATCCATTCGAGATGTTTGAATATTCTCCTTCAAATAAGACACCAAGCTGGATACTTTTTAAAATGAAATTTCCAGTTACCAAAGACATGTTACTTACCTGGTATGTTAATTTTTGTACTACGGGTAGTTTGATTAAATTAGACTTTTTCGGCTGTCTCTAACTGCGCAAAGGTAGCAGTTTCTTCGAGTTACTCAATTGTGTAATGCAATATTGCATACGGTAAAAGTGAACAGTTTATTGTAATGCAAATGAGCATGCTTCCCTTACATGTGAACAATTGTCCTGGAAGAAAACAACAAAGAGTTTTGCCCTGCAAGCATGCTGAACAAGTCTTGAAAAAAAAAACCGTAGACTTCAAGCAATACAATACATTAAAGTATTTCTCTGCTGACTTCTAGCACATTGTGATACAAGGGTGAATATGTTTAGGAGGATTTGTTTGAATGGTGTTTAACATCATTTTCAGAACATGTTATACAATTATGGACTTTTCAGCTGTTATACATGATGTGATATGCACGAAAAAAATCATTATTGACCGAGGCGATAGCCGAGGTCAATAATGATTTTTTGGTGCATATCAACATCATGTATAACAGCTGAAAAGTCCATAACTGTTTTATTATATAACCCTCAATTTACAATTATATAAAACAGGTCAATATCAAAAAAAAAATTATATAAAACAGGTCAATATCAAAAAAACAGGTCAATATCAAAAAAACAGGTCAATATCGCTAGATATTTTTTCTAAAAAATTACTTTTTAGCCAATGAAAACGCGTCTATTTATAGGTTATATAATAATAGGCCATATATGATAGTTACGAGTAAAATGTAACAAGAAAGAAGCAAAACCAGCCACACAAAATTATAATTAACACATTTATTTAAATGAAATATTCCAGTTTTTCATTAATATCCAATATTTTAATTAAGTCCAAATAAAATTATCCAATGTTCCTGTAATTCACATTAGCAAGTGTCTCTTTAATCCAAAACAGTAGGTGTCTCTTTAATCCAAAACAGCAAATGTCTCTTTAAGTCTAAATTAATTTCCAATATTTCCAGTTTAGTCCAAATATTTAATTTAGCAGTTATTATGTGTATTAAATCCTCTCACAATTATATCTTCTAAAAGCATCCAAATCAAAACTAACTTATTGAAGAATACTGAAATCTCAACTCAACCTCTCCCCCATCCCCCCCCCCCTCACCCCAACCACACACCCCACCACCCCACAGGTGTAGTTCCTGAAGGATTTCCCACTAAAACCATCCAATAAGAATAGTCCAAATTTCATCATGAATAAATTTGCATAAAATAGTCCAATGAAAACAGTTCATATGAAATTAATTTGCATTAATAATTTGCATATACATTGTAAACATGTTTACATCTATACTATTTGTAACTTTCTTCAAGGCCAAATCAATTATAAACATGCAACAATGCATGTAGACTTATTGGTAACAATGGTGGTAAATTTGTTTGTGTTAACAGTCATATTATATGGTCAATCGTGCTGAAAATGATGTAAAACACCATTCCAACAAGACCTCGGTCTGAGGGTGTCTCGCCCACAGCGGCAAACCGCAAATGAAATATTTTATCAAAGGACATGGTATGATAAGGGGGTATTTTGGCCCCCAATATATTCAAAATGCAAAAAAATAATATTTACATATAATCTGTTGTGCATATTGAAGTAAATTGATCATATTCTATCTTCAACATATATTTTTATTTATTTTATTTATCTAGAAGAATTAATAGGGTCTCAAAAAACATCATTATGGTAATTTTGTTAAATTTTGTAGATTTTGGACCTTTCTGCGCAAGATTTTGATCCTAAAAATATAGAGCGTACCTCCGAGCACTCACAGTTTTTTGACTGATGATGCATCGCTATCAAGTACCTGTTTCAACAAAAAAATCAGCTGTGCTCGAGGGTGCGCTTTGTATTTCCAAGACCAAAAACTGACCGAAAACTGCTGAAAATGAAAGAAAATGCCTTGTTTGTGAGGTTCTTTAACTCATTTAGAGCCTTCAAACGTACTTGTAGTGAGTTTTAATATCGATTCAGTTCATTTGTAGCTAAACTAGTTATTCAAAACTTGTGCATTAAAACTTTCAATATTGGGGGCCAATTTTGTCCCTTATCATACCTAGTCCTTTGTGCTTAAATCATATGACCAAGTATCCAACAAATAAAAGTTACTGAGGTTAAGTGGTTTAACCAGGGTGTAGTTTTGGAAAATAATGTAAATTATGACCTTGACCTTGGTAATTTTTGTCATTCAGCAATGTCCACCAATGCCAACAATACAAATGACCAAGTATCAAAGAAATTAAAGTTATCAGAAAAATTTAACTGAGGTTAACATACCTAACCAAACTGATGTTTAGGGTAAATAACGCAAAACATGACATTGACCTTGGTATTTTTTGTCATTCAGCGATGTCCACCAATGCCAACAATACATATGACCAAGGATCAAAGACATAAAGTGAGGCAATCACATAAAGTTAACTGAGGTTCGGTTCCTAACCAAGGTTAAGTTACCTAACCATGGTTAAGTTTGGGGAAAATAAGCAAAATATGACCTTGACCTTGGTATTTTTTGTCGTTCAGTGATGTCCACCAATGCCAACAATGCATATGACCAAGTATCAAACAAAGAAAATGAGGCAATCACATACAGTTAACTGAGGTTAAGTTACCTAACCAAGGTTAAGTTTTGGTTTTGGAAAAGTAATGCAAAATATGACCTTGGCTTGGTAATTTTGGCTTTACGTGATGTCCCTTGACCCAACAAAGCATCTGACAAAGTTTCAAAAAATTTAAGCAGCGGTTGTTGAGATATAATTGATTTAAAATGCCTATGTCTCGCTACCCACTATCGTGGGAGAGACATTATTATAAAATAATTATGGTTAACACTTTTTCAAATAGATAACTACTTATACAAGGTTTCAAATGATTTGGTAATATGAAGAAGAAAAGAAGTATTATTACCAACAATCTCAGCCATATTGTCGATATAACTAACTAACAACTTTCATGTCATAGCGCTTCCATGGCTGGGATAGAAAAGACCAGCATCTAAAACTTTCTCGTCTCTCACCTCTGTGGGTTAGAATCCTACTGGGAGCTCGATGTGTCAAGTGAGAAAGTGCCGATTCTTACGGATGGTGGGAGGTATACAGTACTGGTTCTACCCAGGAAAAATCGGTGTGATCTGTCTCCACCACAAATAAGCGGCCATCATATATTGCCTAACATGTGCTAAAAATGACGTAAAACATCATTTAAACAAACCACCAACTAGTAGTCTACGCCATATTATAACTAATAATTTCACTAACGTTACCAGCGCAACAATTACGATTAATAACTCTTTTAAGTTTTGGCTTATGACCAAAGTGGGAATACATGATCCCAACCAACCACCTTCTCCCCAGCCATCTTTCCCATTGAAATGACATGATCTTTAAAAGCACTATCAAATTTCCTCCAATATTTAATGCAGTCTGTTGTATTGAAAGGAGACAGGTGTGTGAGGGAGATAAGATCAAACACCAAAAACCTGAGTGATTCTCAATTTTTAATTCAAAACCTATTTCATATTGTATTATGTAAAGCCAGCTTGTATGAACTATTGTTTGACACTTAAACTGTGCTATAATTATTGTGCATTAATATTCGGAGATTACCTTCCTTTGATGGTCTTCATCTTACAATGGTGGTGCTTAATCATTCTTGTTCAAACTCATACCCAACAAATCATTGTGAAGTATTCATTTCATGAAAAAGACCCCCCATAACCCAGACAGAAATCTAAAATGTTAGATACCAAAAATTTGCATTTCTGCTAAAAAAAAAAACAGCTTTTCATGCAAGGGAGGTAACTTTTACTGAAAATTACATACATATATGACCAAAAAAGGCAAAGAGTTTTTTCCCTTTAATTCAAGACTAGCAGACCTCAAACGAAAGATATTTTACAATATATGGATTTGTAATGACGTCTGTCCATGGTTCGATACATCTGAGTTTAAAAAAATTGACCAAGTGTGAAGTCCATAGAACCAGGCATACACCATTATCTGAGATGCCAGTACATTGGTACATTATACCTTTCCTAAATCTGCAGTTAGGACATTTTTGTCGATTTGGCTGGTAATTGAACAAAAGTGTTGAATCATAATAACAGGTAACATGTCCAGGATACATGATATTAGGAGTGTATGCCCCATCAGCATGTTACATTAACCCTTAGCCCTCTATGAATGTATAATGGACTGTCCTTTCTTTAAATTTAGACCATACCAATAATGTTACAAAGGGGTATTTTGGTTAAATGATTGATGAGCATTGATGAGTTACTCGCAGACTGATCTGGGTTTACACTGACTGCAAAGGCTTTTGTAGTCGCCCATAGCAGGCTAAGAGTTAACAACGTTAAAGAATTTTTACCTTTGGATTTGAGATGGTATACTGATCGTTTAATGGTCGCATATGTTGCTTTATGGCGACGTGATAGCGGAATCATTAAACAATAGTTAAGGCCATTAAACGATAGATATAAATTTCTCTAAATCCAAAAACACAGACTACTTAAGCCCATTCTAATCCACTTTATCCAGGGAATGCATCAAAAGTCGATTGTCATTCCATGCAGACAAACATCCTGATTTATTATGTCATCCAATGAAATGTTACGTTACATTATACGCCATCCAATCAGAATTAATGTGTGTCTGTTGAATTTCCAACTTTATCAAATGCAGAAGTTTCCACCGTGCTTTAGAATCTTGTTTAATATGATTAAAAGCAGAATATCTACAATGATGTATAGTATACTGTGTTAGAATCCTATTACATTTGTTACATTCCTAGTTTACAATCACACAATTGGCATCTTAAAGCCCAGCCTTGAGTATAAAAAAAAACAAAACTGGCTAGAGATACTTTTCTGATCATTTTATACATTAAATGCTACCCATAGTCTCTATCAACCAGATACACGCAGGCTGACTGTGAGTGCTAGGGAGCGTCTGGACTCGTGGTTCATTAAACTGTTTGACCGAATGGGGGCGCCAGAAATCAAAACTGACAATGAAGTGACGTCATTTTGACCGCAACATCAAAGTGCACGTTGTATTATGCACAATATTAGTTCCAATGGGATGTGTGTACATCTTTATCAAATATACAATAAAAACTTCGTTTTTTTGTAGTTTCAAAAATCATAATATAATATACATTATAAAATTATGTTTAAAAGTTAATTTTTAGCATTAATCAGGATCCGCTGACTTTGTTTGGGGCAATTTTATTACACAACACTGCGCGTAACGTCACATAATTTTTGACACCGTTGTGACGTAGAGGGTGTTTCCCATAACAAACTGACGTTGACCAATCAGCTGATCATGCCAGTGTTTTGGTAAACCTTGTTTTGATTTTACAAATTTTAAAGAAGCTTTACTCCAGACCATCATATGGACTTCTTTGAGAGGTCTCGCGAGAGGTCTGGATGATCGAGACTATGCTACTCAAGAGAGATTTAATCACAAATTTCTAATAACAAAGCATTTTTAAACCATAAAATACACTAAACATACACAGATATATCAAAACAATTATATAATGTATTTATCTTCTAGAACAAAACTATTATTCCTATCTGTCAAATGTTGGTGCATCTATTAAAAATAAGATCAGTGATTGGTCAGAATGCTGAAACCCTTATCTTGAAGCAAACAAAATATTAACTAACTGCAGTGTATACATAATTCATGTAGCGTATACTGCCTGCTTGGGTTTAACTGTCCTACATAAAATCCTGTACTCACTTCTTCTGCTGTCTTGGTGATAAAAGCGTGACAAAACTGAATGTTGATGTGGCCCTTGGGTTCGCGGGCGAGGAAGGCAAACTGACAATGATCTGGGTCACTGGCAGCATATGAGATTCTCTTCAGGGCGTGGGCCATATATACACTCTGGAATATAGGGTGACCATAATGGTTATCTAACTGACTATCAGTAATAATTAATATTGAAGGAAAACAGACTGGAAAAAACTTGATAAAACAGACAATTTTCATTTATTTAGTTAACATTTCATATTTTTCTTTGACTTTTTTTCCCCTTCATACTGCATTTAGTGAATGATTTATTAATTCACATTTTCCTTAAGGTTTGTATACATGTAGGTTACTCTAATTACAGAGATAATACATTAATTACAGGGACACACAGCAATGTTGAATTTTTAAACAAGAGGTCAATGACCTTGAAGCTCTACTGATTGATTTTGATTTCAGGAAGTAGTCGCTACAGACTTGTTTTTTGAAAATCTATTTTTAACCGTGGCGGCCATCTTGAATTTCCGGCCGACCTGAAATTTTGCTAAGATCAATAAGACATTAAGAGCAACATTCCTGTGAAGTTTCATGAAAATCCGTCAAGTAGTTTCAGAGAAGTAGTCGCTACATGTTTTCATTATATAACTCTATGTAAACAAAAATGGCCGCTGGCAGCCATGTTTAACGTCAAATCAAAACGATTTTCGACAAGGACCAACATCATGTCATACTGATCATTTTAGAAAAAGTCCCATATCAATATCTCTTATTGTTTTGAAGAAGTAGTCGCTACAAACTTATTTATTTTAAATCTATTTTTAGCTGTGGCGGCCATCATGAATTTCTGGCCGACCTGAATTTTTTCTAGGATCAACTAGACATCAAGAGCAACATTCCTGTGAAGTTTCATGAACATCCGTCAAGTAGTTTCAGAGGAGTAGTCGCTACAAGTTTTTACTATATAACTCTTTGTAACCAAAGATGTCCACTGGCAGCCATGTTTAACGTCGAATCAAAATAATTTTCCACAAGGATCTACATCATGTCATGCTGATCATTTTAGAAAAAGTCCCATATCAATATCACTTATAGTTTTCAAGAAGTAGTCTCTACAAACTTATTTTTTAAAAATCTATTTTTAGCTGTGACGGCCATCTTGAATTTCCGGCCGACCTGAAATTTTTCTAGGATCAATTAGACATCAAGAGCAACATTCCTGTGAAGTTTCATGACAATCCGCCAAGTAGTTTCAGAGGAGTAGTCGTTACAAGTTTTTACTATATAACTCTACGTAACCAAAGATGGCCACTGGCAGCCATGTTTAACGTCGAATCAAAATAATTTTCCACAAGGATCTACATCATGTCATGCTGATCATTTTAGAAAAAGTCCCATATCAATATCACTTATAGTTTTCAAGAAGTAGTCGCTACAAACTTATTTTTTAAAAATCTATTTTTAGCTGTGATGGCCATCTTGAATTTTCGGCCCACCTGAAATTTTTCTAGGATCAATTAGACATCAAGAGCAACATTCCTGTAAAGTTTCATGACAATCCGCCTAGTAGTTTCAGAGGAGTAGTCGCTACAAGTTTTTACTATATAACTCTATGTAAACAAAGATGGCCGCTGGCAGCCATGTTTAACGTTGAATCAAAACGATTTTTGACTAGGATCAACATCATGTAATGCTGATCATTTTAGAAAAAGTCCCATATCAATATCACTTATAGTTTTCAAGAAGTAGTCGCTACAAACTTATTTTTTAAAAATCTATTTTTAGCTGTGACGGCCATCTTGAATTTCCGGCCAACCTGAAATTTTTCTAGGATCAATTAGACATCAAGAGCAACATTCCTGTAAAGTTTCATGACAATCCGCCAAGTAGTTTCAGAGAAGTAGTCGCTACAAGTTTTTACTATATAACTCTATGTAAACAAAGATGGCCGCTGGCAGCCATGTTTAACGTTGAATCAAAACGATTTTTGACTAGGATCAACATCATGTCATGTTGATCATTTTAGAAAAAGTCCCATATCAATATCACTTATAGTTTTCAAGAAGAAGTCGCTACAAACTTGTATTTTAAAACTCTATTTTTAGCTTTGGCAGCCATCTTGGATTTCACATCAACATGAATTTTTGCTAGGATCAACTAGACTTTATGGGCAACATTTCTATAAAGTTTCATGAATATCCATCCAGTAGTTTCAGAGCAGAAGTCGCTACAAATAAAAGTTTACGGACAGACAGACAGACGGACGACGGACGCCGAAACACGGCATAAGCTCTGCTGATCTCTGATCAGTAGAGCTAAAAATCACCGGGGCCCATTAGATTTCTTACATAATTTGCATTTGTTCAATAATAAATTTTTAAACGCATGGTAAATTAAGATAAAATTAAGTCAAACTTTTATTTAATTACACGCAAGCAGGTTTGAAGTAAAAATTATACCAGATAAAAATAAAATTATACCAGATAAAAATAAATCAAGATGCTAATTCCAATGCTTGGAAAACCTTTCAAGATTGCCATGTGTTCCCTTAACTTACACATGTGATTATTAAATCCAAGAAAAGATAATACAGCACTTAAAGGGACACTGTCTGTAAGTAAGCAGATATTGAGCATAACCAAATAACGTCTGACATTTATTCAGTGAAATGTATACATGAAAATATGAGCATAGACCCTAAGAAGTCTGTAGTAATACATTCGTGAGTTTGAAAAAAAAGCTTTACTTATTATTTGTAAATAAAGTGGGACCCACAATATTTACCTTTTCTGCGATCACGCGACTTCCATTAGCGCATTAGGTTTTCACCATAGTATGTATTGTGTAATATGTATAGCCTGCTTAGCTCAGTCGGGAGCGATGTCGACAACTTCACGCTCACGCTCATTATTATTACCGCGAGTGTATTTTTAGTTTGGGCTCAGAGTTCAAACGCCCGAAGAGTTTTTTTCTTTTTTTGTACCATGATTTAATTCCGTCAATCTTGCTTTTAATTAGTAAATATTCAATAATGTCTAGTGTGTAATGTTTGCGAACATAATTAGTGTGTGTTTTATAAGCTAAATGTTACGGACATTGTCCCTTTAACAATGAAATTAAAAAAGTTACCTCCCCATTACTGCTGCACACTTTGACCCCTGAGAGCGAGATGACCAGCAGGACTTTCTTGCTCTTCTCTACAGACTGAAAATATACACAACATTGTCAAATCTAATTCAGAGCAAAAGAAACAGTACATACATGTAGTGCTGGCATATCCTGCTTGCAAACACAAGAGGCATTTTCTCAACACAATTAAAATATTTGTTCAAGGATCATCTTTTCAAAAAAGAACAGTTTCCAATAAAGATGAAGATGGCCGCACAAACATAATTGTTCACTTAAAAGATTATTTTTCTTCCTGAACCAATTTTCCCACGCCCCATGCACTTCCCAACTTCAAATATGAATGGTTGGTGCCTGACATGGGCCGTTTATAAATGAAGTACATTCTATTCTAGGCAAAAGACATTCTCAAAATAGCAATGACTGGTTGTATATTTAGTTACTACTCATCAGTAACGTAATAAATCCCTGTTTGTGTTTTCCTTTTTATACCCTATTGGTGGGTAGGAAGATTTGGAGTCATATTAAAGGTTAGAAACACCTATAGACTGGCATCATCGTTCATTTTGCCAAAGTGACGCAAAGATTTTTCCCTGTAACAGCCAATTCCTACATTTATTGTTCTGGCATTAAAATCAAAGTAATTTACGTTCAGTTTAGAATATGTTATTTTAATATGTTTTTGCTTGAACATAATAATAAACTAATAAATGTTCACTTGATCAGATTCCTGTAAGAAATGTTACAATTCAATTTGAATCTTTGTTAATCAATATTTGTTGAGGTGGTTAAGCGTGAAACAGACAGCATGTGGTGTTGGGACTGTAGGGTACCCCTCCTCTTGGTTAATATTTGTTGAAGTACATGGGTAAGCGTGAAACAGACAGCATGTAGTGCTGGGCCTGTATGATACCCCTCCTCTTGGTTAATATTTGTTGAGGTGCATGGTTAAGTGTGAAACAGACAGCATGTAGTGCTGGGCCTGTTTGATACCCCTCCTCTTGGTTAATGTGTTAAGGTGCATGGTTAAGTGTGAAACAGACAGCATGTAGTGCTGGGCCTGTATGATAGCCCTCCTCTTGGTTAATATTTGTTGAGGTGCATGGTTAAGTGTGAAACAGACAGCATGTAGTGCTGGGCCTGTATGATAGCCCTCCTCTTGGTTAATATTTGTTGAGGTGCATGGTTAAGTGTGAAAAAGACAGCATTTAGTGCTGGGCCTGTTTGATACCCCTCCTCTTGGTTAATATGTGTTGAGGTGCATGGTTAAGTGTGAAACAGACAGCATGTAGTGCTGGGCCTGTATGATACCCCTCCTCTTGGTTAATATTTGTTGAGGTGCATGGTTAAGTGTGAAACAGACAGCATGTAGTGCTGGGCCTGTTTGATACCCCTCCTCTTGGTTAATATGTGTTGAGGTGCATGGTTAAGTGTGAAACAGACAGCATGTAGTGCTGGGCCTGTATGATAGCCCTCCTCTTGGTTAATATTTGTTGAGGTGCATGGTTAAGTGTGAAACAGACAGCATGTAGTGCTGGGCCTGTTTGATACCCCTCCTCTTGGTTAATATGTGTTGAGGTGCATGGTTAAGTGTGAAACAGACAGCATGTAGTGCTGGGCCTGTATGATAGCCCTCCTCTTGGTTAATATTTGTTGAGGTGCATGGTTAAGTGTGAAACAGACAGCATGTAGTGCTGGGCCTATTTGATACCTCTCCTCTTGGTTAATATGTGTTGAGGTGCATGGTTAAGCGTGAAACAGACAGCATGTAGTGCTGGGCCTGTTTGATACCCATCCGCTTGGTTAATATATGTTGAGTTGCATGGTTAAGCGTGAAACAGACAGCATGTAGTGCTGGGCCTGTTTGATACCCCTCCTCTGGGCCTGTATGATACTCCTCCTCTTGGTTAATATTTGTTGAGGTGCATGGTTAAGCGTGAAACAGACAGCATGTAGTGCAGGGCCTGTTTGATACCCCTCCTCTGGGCCTGTATGATACTCCTCCTCTTGGTTAATATTTGTTGAGGTGCATGGTTAAGCGTGAAACAGACAGCATGTAATGCTGGGCCTGTATGATACCCCTCCTCTTGGTTAATATTTGTTGAGGTGCATGGTTAAGTGTGAAACAGACAGCATGTAGTGCAGGGCCTGTTTGATACCCCTCCTCTGGGCCTGTATGATACTCCTCCTCTTGGTTAATATTTGTTGAGGTGCATGGTTAAGCGTGAAACAGACAGCATGTAATGCTGGGCCTGTATGATACCCCTCCTCTTGGTTAATATTTGTTGAGGTGCATGGTTAAGTGTGAAACAGACAGCATGTAGTGCTGGGCCTATTTGATACCCCTCCTCTTGGTTAATATGTGCTGAGGTGCATGGTTAAGCGTGAAACACACAGCATGTAGTGCTAGGCCTGTATGATACCCCTCTGCTTGGTTAATATATGTTGAGGTGCATGGTTAAGAGTGAAACAGACAGCATGTAGTGCTGGGCCTGTTTGATACCCCTCCTCTGGGCCTGTATGATACTCCTCCTCTTGGTTAATATTTGTTGAGGTGCATGGTTAAGCGTGAAACAGACAGCATGTAGTGCTGGGCCTGTATTATACCCCTCCTCTTGGTTAATATTTGTTGAGGTGCATGGTTAAGCGTGAAACAGACAGCATGTAGTGCTGGGCCTGTATGATACCCCTCCTCTTGGTTAATATATGTTGAGGTGCATGGTTAAGCGTGAAACAGACAGCATGTAGTGCTGGGCCTGTATGATACCCCTCCTCTTGGTTAATATTTGTTGAGGTGCATGGTTAAGCGTGACAACAGACAGCATGTAGTGCTGGGCCTGTATGATACCCCTCCTCTTGGTTAATATATGTTGAGGTGCATGGTTAAACGTGAAACAGACAGCATATAGTACTGGGCCTGTTTGATACCCCTCCTCTTGGTTAATATTTGTTGAGGTGCATGGTTAAGCCTGAAACAGACAGCATGTAGTTCTGGGCCTGTATGATACCCCTCCTCTTGGTTAATATTTGTTGAGGTGCATGGTTAAGCGTGACAACAGACAGCATGTAGTGCTGGACCTGTATGATACCCCTCCTCTTGGTTTAAACAATATTTATTTCATACTGTTCACATAGATATTATGTAGAAATTATAAATAGTAAGAATCTGAAAACAAGCTTATCAAAGTTTATATAAATTCATCATCCCTCCTCTAGTTGCTTCTTTCCTCTGGTGGGGTGGTGGTGGGTGATGGTGGTGGTTGTGGGTGGGTGGGGTGGGTGGTATTTGCCACCCACAAAGTAATGGTTTGGTAACAGCTGGATAGCCTGGTCATGTTGCTTCTGATATCAAGTCCGTCAAGTCAGCATTTCTTAATCTACTATTCTGTTCATTCCAAATTCTGTGCCCTCATATATAGTCAGTTGCAAAAGAAAGTGTACACTTTGAAAATTTTACTTTTCACCCATATCTTCTTTATCAAGCAACAGTCCCTTAATGCAATACACTTTCTTTTGCAACTGAGTATATAATAGCCATACAACAATCTCCATCACAGACAAGAACAACTTCCACAGAGATGCAAAGTGCTGTAATCTAGAGTTATTACTTCCCTAAAGTAACTTTGTAAGTTTTTGCATTGATTTTCGCTTCCTTGACAATTTGATTTCAGAAAAACAATTACATGATGCGAATGGAGTTAGATGATGCCTATAAACACAGATTAATTTGTCAGTTTAAATCATAAACAATTGGAGGTTTAAATCTTTAGTGGATTTTAACACTGAGAAAGTTTTAGTGATTTTGGAAATTTCAATTAAATAGGGTGACTGGGTAATACACTGGATAAAGCACTAGCTTATATAAATGTTGACAATGAAGGCACCTTTCAAAGCTGTGATTTTCATTTGCATCTAACCAAGATTATCCAACAGTTGATTAAATAGTATTACCACAGCTAGAACAGGCAGGCATCTGGACCATTTTACGTCCTACACAAGGTTGATTGCTATACTAACAAATCATTAAAATTGTTTTGAAATGCATTATTTTATTTATTTTTCTTGTCAAAATTGTCGTACGCAGCTGCGTATCTGCATAAAGGCAGCTGCGCGCCTGTAGAAAATGGTTACATCTTTAGTCTCCTATTGTTGTTTTTTTTACACAGGGAAGACACCGTGGCTCAGTGGATAGCACCATGAACTTTGAATTGAATTGAATGTTGTTTAACGGCTCATCAACACAGTATAGGTTATTTAGAGCCGCCCCAGAGAGAGGGGAAGGATACATAGGAATCGGGGAACCTGCCCTACTCTTATTATCGAATAGATTCCTATGGTTATTTAACGTGCTCGGAGGATAGACCGATACACGGGGCCGCCCGGTTTACGTCCCCATCCGACGGACGAGGCTAAGGGAAAGTGTCATGCCCAAGAACACACCGACGGAACTCAGTCCATGAACTTTGAAAGTGAAGATGACGGGTTAGAGTCGCAATGGTTTCACTGTTCACTGGGTTTCTTCAGTTTATTCTTAGGCATTACATTATTCTTTAGCTGTGCCTATCGGACAAGGACGTAAACAGGTTGGTTAAGTGTCTGGACTATTCATTAACCTTCGCCAGACACCCTATAGACTAAACAAACTTTCACGTGGTTAAGCATTTGTCAAGACAATTTGGCTAAAGCCATTTTGGCCCATAAAAATGGAAGCCTGCGTAATCGTAAGAAATGCTTTAATTTTAACACTATAAAACAAAATGCATAGCACGATTTGCCATTCTAGACTGTGTTATTTTGCGCTTTGAATCCTTTTTTTTTTTAAAAAAACATAATTGTGTAATAAAGTTGTTAAAATATTTTAATCAAACTTGGTTAAACAAAAAATCATTTGGCTAAAGAAAATATAGGTGGATTTGCGAGCGTGGCAAAACAATTTTTGATTTGCGAGCGTGGCAAAACAATTTTTAGTCTAATGAATAGCCCAGAGTGTATGGTGTATCCTCTGAGCATGGTAAAGAACCACAGGAGTCTATTCTGTAATAGGAGTACTAGGCACAGTTCCCAAATTCATATACATATTTATGTAATATGTATAACATTGTATATCATTCCCCTCTCTCTAAGGAGGCTTAAATAACCCATGATAATGTGTTAATGAGGTGTTAAACAACAGTTAAGTAAGCCCTACACCAGAAGGATTCCCAGAAACTTTAGCCATGTTTTTTTAATTTATTATTCTGTCAGTGTCTTTTCATCATGCATGAAGATGAATGAAGGAAAGCATGAATGAGACTGAAATCAGTATTCATACATGTAATCTGCTACTAGTCAGACAATACCTGTAAACCATATCTCAAAGCAAGACAGTTTCTGAGACATGTGTTTGAAATGAAGCAGAAAAGTATAATTATTTGTTGTTCTGTGTTTATTATGGCTGCTGGAAACACTTCTGGTAACATTTGGTTTGAAGAGGAAACATCATATAAATATGTCTGTATTACTTCCTGAGAAATTAAGGAAACTCTTAAATTTGTAAAAGTCATGGTTGGTAATAGACTACTCAAAGTTAGATTAGGCCAAATAATCATCCGTGTGCTTCCTATAACATGCTAATGGGGTAGGTAGGTAGGGAAAATATTTTGTTTTCTAAAAATATTGTCTACCTACACCATTTTTTTGGCATATAACAGGAACCACACATATAATTTTATCTGACCTGAGCGAGAAAGTGTCTCCCGTGTCATCATGATCGTCACCCTACAAAGTAATGTCCCTAGAATAATTATTGAAATGATGTACTGAACCATAAACACATTGGGCAATACAGAGCCAATAGCAAAGGAGGAGGCATTGAGTCAACTTGAATTACTCTCATCTTGCCATAGAATATATCCTTTGCTTTTTAAGTACATGATCAACAGACAGAATATAATGCGGGTTTGTGTCCCTTTCTGAGAGCACAGCTGTGGGTTTAAACAACATTTTCAATGTCACACCTCAAACCCAGCATCTAACCTCAAACCCAGGGTCAAACACCAAATACATGGCCAAAAGGTCTCTAACTCGTATACATATACATAAAACAAGACATGAAGCTCTACTGATAGGTTTTTGATAACTAGATCAACATTCCAAAGTAGTTTCACAGGCGTAGTCGCTACAAGTTTTTACTATATAACTCTATGTAAACAGGGATGGCCGTGTTTAACTTCGAATCAAAATAATTTTCAACAGGGACCATCAACATGTCATGCTGATTATTTTATAAAAAGTCCCATATAAATATCACTTACAGTTTTCAGGAAGTAGTCGTTACAAATCTTCTTTTTCTTTAAATCTATTTTTAGCCGTGGTGGCCATCTTGAATTTCCAGCCGACCTGAATTTTGCTAGGATCAACTAGACATCAAGAGCAACATTCCTGTCAAGTTTCACGAAAATCTGTCAAGTAGTTTCATAGGAGTAGTCGCCACAAGTTGTTCCTATATAACTCTATGTAAACAAAGATGGCCACTGGTGGCCATGTTTGACATCCAATCAAAATGAACTTTGACTATGACCAACTACATGTCGTGTCAGTCATTTTGGTAAAGGCTTCAAATCAATATCACTTATGGTTTTTGTGAAGTAGTCGCCGCAAAATCACATTTTTAAAATCTATTTTTAGCAGTGGAGGCCATCTTGAATTTTCGGCCAACCTGAATTTTTGCTCCCATCAACTAGACATCAAGAGCAACATTCCTGTCCAGTTTCATGAAATTCCATCAAGTAGTTTCAGAGAAGTAGTCGCCGCAAGCTTTCCTATATAACTCTATGTAAACAAAGATGGCCGCTGGTGGCCATGTTTGACATCTAATCATGAACTTTGATTAGGACCAACTACATGTCGTGTCAGTCATTTTGGTAAAGGCTTCAAATCAATATCACTTATGGTTTTTGTGAAGTAGTCGCCGCAAAATCACATTTTTAAAATCTATTTTTAGCAGTGGAGGCCATCTTGAATTTTCGGCCAACCTGAATTTTTGCTCCCATCAACTAGACATCAAGAGCAACATTCCTGTCCAGTTTCATGAAATTCCATCAAGTAGTTTCAGAGAAGTAGTCGCCGCAAGCTTTCCTATATAACTCTATGTAAACAAAGATGGCCGCTGGTGGCCATGTTTGACATCTAATCATGAACTTTGATTAGGACCAACTACATGTCGTGCCAGTCATTTTGGTAAAGGTTCCAAATAAAGATCTCTTATGGTTGTTCCGAAGTAGTCGCCACAAAATCACATTTTTAACATCTAATTTTAGCGTAAGTGGCCATCTTGAATTTCCGGCCGACCTGAAATTTTGTTAGGATCAACTAGACATTAAGAGCAACATTTTTGTTAAGTTCATCCGTCAAGTAGTTTCAGAGGAGTAGTCGCCACAAGTTTTTCTTATATAACCTTATGTAAACAAAGACGGCCGCTGGCGGGCATGTTTGACATCCAATCAAAATGAACTTTGGTTAGGACCAACTACATGTTGTGCCAGTCATTTTGGTAAAGGTTCCAAATCAATATCACTTATGGTTTTTGAGAAGTAGTCGCGACAAAATCACATTTTTAAAATCTATTTTTTGACGTGGCGGCCATCTTGAATTTCAGGCCGACCTGATTTTTTGCTAGGATCAACTAGACATCAAAAACAACATTCCCGTCAAGTTTCATGAAATTCCATTGAGTAGTTTCAGAGGAGTAGTCGCCACAAGGTTTTCCTATAAAACTATATGTAAATAACAAGAGGTCAATGACCTTGAAGCTCTACTGATTGATTTTGATTTCAGGAAGTAGTCGCTACAGACTTGTTTTTTGAAAATCTATTTTTAACCGTTGCGGCCATCTTGAATTTCCGGCCGACCTGAAATTTTGCTAAGATCAATAAGACATTAAGAGCAACATTCCTGTGAAGTTTCATGAAAATCCGTCAGGTAGTTTCAAAGAAGTAGTCGCTACAAGTTTTCATTATATAACTCTATGTAAATAAAGCAGCCATGTTTAAGGTCAAATCAAAACGATTTTCGACAAGGACCAACATCATGTCATACTGATCATTTTAGAAAAAGTCCCATATCAATATCTCTTATTGTTTTGAAGAAGTAGTCGCTACAAACTTATTTATTTTAAATCTATTTTTAGCTGTGGCGGCCATCTTGAATTTCCGGCCGACCTGAAATTTTTCTAGGATCAACTAGACATCAAGAGCAACATTCCTGTGAAGTTTCATGAACATCCGTCAAGTAGTTTCAGAGGAGTAGTCGCTACAAGTTTTTACTATATATAACTCTATGTAACCAAAGATGGCCACTGGCAGCCATGTTTAACGTCGAATCAAAATAATTTTCCACAAGGATCTACATCATGTCATGCTGATCATTTTAGAAAAAGTCCCATATCAATATCACTTATAGTTTTCAAGAAGTAGTCGCTACAAACTTATTTTTTAAAAATCTATTTTTAGCTGTGACGGCCATCTTGAATTTCCGGCCGACCTGAAATTTTGATAGGATCAATTAGACATCAAGAGCAACATTCCTGTAAAGTTTCATGACAATCCGCCAAGTAGTTTCAGAGGAGTAGTCGCTACAAGTTTTTACTATATAACTCTATGTAAACAAAGATGGCCGCTGGCAGCCATGTTTAACGTTGAATCAAAACGATTTTTGACTAGGATCAACATCATGTAATGCTGATCATTTTAGAAAAAGTCCCATATCAATATCACTTATAGTTTTCAAGAAGTAGTCGCTACAAACTTATTTTTTAAAAATCTATTTTTAGCTGTGACGGCCATCTTGAATTTCCGGCCGACCTGAAATTTTTCTAGGATCAATCAGACATCAAGAGCAACATTCCTGTAAAGTTTCATGAATATCCGCCAAGTAGTTTCAGAGAAGTAATCGCTACAAGTTTTTACTATATAACTCTATGTAAACAAAGATGGCCGCTGGCAGCCATGTTTAACGTTGAATCAAAACGATTTTTGACTAGGATCAACATCATGTCATGCTGATCATTTTAGAAAAAGTCCCATATCAATATCACTTATAGTTTTCAAGAAGAAGTCGCTACAAACTTGTATTTTAAAACTCTATTTTTAGCTTTGGCGGCCATCTTGGATTTCACATCAACATGAATTTTTGCTAGGATCAACTAGACTTTATGGGCAACATTTCTGTAAAGTTTCATGAATATCCATCCAGTAGTTTCAGCTGTGAAGTCGCTACAAGTTTTTACTATATAACTCTATGTAAACAAAGATGGCCGCTGGCAGCCATGTTTAACGTTGAATCAAAACGATTTTTGACTAGGATCAACATCATGTCATGCTGATCATTTTAGAAAAAGTCCCATATCAATATCACTTATAGTTTTCAAGAAGAAGTCGCTACAAACTTGTATTTTAAAACTCTATTTTTAGCTTTGGCGGCCATCTTGGATTTCACATCAACATGAATTTTTGCTAGGATCAACTAGACTTTATGGGCAACATTTCTGTAAAGTTTCATGAATATCCATCCAGTAGTTTCAGCTGTGAAGTCGCTACAAGTTTTTACTATATAACTCTATGTAAACAAAGATGGCCGCTGGCAGCCATGTTTAACGTTGAATCAAAACGATTTTTGACTAGGATCAACATCATGTCATGCTGATCATTTTAGAAAAAGTCCCATATCAATATCACTTATAGTTTTCAAGAAGAAGTCGCTACAAACTTGTATTTTAAAACTCTATTTTTAGCTTTGGCGGCCATCTTGGATTTCACATCAACATGAATTTTTGCTAGGATCAACTAGACTTTATGGGCAACATTTCTGTAAAGTTTCATGAATATCCATCCAGTAGTTTCAGCTGTGAAGTCGCTACAAATAAAAGTTTACGGACAGACAGACGGACAGACGGACAGACGGACGGACGGACGACGGACTCCGCACCACGGCATAAGCTCTGCTGATCTCTGATCAGTAGAGCTAAAAATGGCTGCTGGTGGCCATTCATTTTTAAAATCTATTTTTAGCCGTCGCGGCCATCTTGACATCAAGAGCAACATTTCTGTGAAAATTCATGAAAATCCGTCTAGTAGTTTCAGAGAAGTAGTCGCCACAAGAAAAAGTTTACGGACGGACAGACGGATGGACGACGCACCACGGCATAGAGCTAATTATATATAAATACATATAAACAAACATATGGCTGTTGCATTTATTAATGCTTATCTTCAGCCTTCATGCATCTTGAAATCCCAGAATTCTAAGGAACATGACTACTACATGTACTTTACATGACTTCGTCCACTAACCTTGATGTGTTTGTTTGTTTGGTGTTATACGTCATTTTCAGCACATGAGGCTATAATATCGATTTTTATAAGTTTCACAGGAACGTTATTGCAATAATTAATTTATGCTAGAGCATATTATTTTAACATGAAAGATTTCCCAGAAACACCGTTTTTTTCATCTTTTGCATGAGTGGCGATTTCCTCATGCGGGTGATCTCTCATGTGAAGTAACTCGACCTTACATGAGACATAAATAAATCATGCTGACGTCAAATCAAATAGTCAATGAAGTTACTTATTGTTTTATGCGTGTACTACCGTATGAACATAAGGCTAAGAAAGAAAATAGTCGTGTTTCAGGTTCCCGACCGACCCTATATCCCGACCCTAACTTTTTTTTCCTGTTTTAAAAAAAAAAAAGAAGAAAAAAAGAGACAAAATCGCAATCTCTTGTGCCGCGATGATGACGATATTGCTATATTATCGGTGACGTTCATCCTACATATAAATTAAGGCTACAATATTACTGTCACCGGTTCTGTATATGTTTTTCCTAGCAACACATATTCATGTGATGAATTCAAAGTCCATTTTTGAGCAATTCTATATTATATATATTAATAGATACATCCTTGAGGCGCTCAAAATCGGAGTTTAGAATTATGTTTTCTGGTTGTAATTTCTACCTTCGTGTAGTAACAAAAAATAAACAAATAAAAAATATAAAAAAAAAATCGACCTACGTACCCTATTTTTTCGGAGCAGGTAACCTGAAACACGACTGTTTTTTTCTTGGCCTAATGGTAGAACCTGGTTGCAGTTATTGTTTTATGCATGTACCATGTATATATTGGTAGAACCTGGTTGCAAATCTGACCCTTTGGGGTGAGATCATGTATGGATCCATGATGGATTCTTATATTCTTTGTGGCCTTGACTTAAAAGTATCATTTAAGGGAAAAGCAAATGCCACCTGTTTGTTGAAAAGCCGAGACCTGCTTGCTGAGACAAATGCCTCAACTGATTTTCAGCACGCTCAATTAAGAAGTCAATTGAACCCGCAAGTTGTAATAGTTTAAAAACGCTGTCAGTCAATATTCATGATAAATGGAGAGATAGAGAGCTAGAAGCAAATCACATTGATTTTTTTCTTGCCGAACTGCAAAATCAATTATATAACATGCAGGTTGTCTTGGAAGTAGATAGACAGAGCAGAATTTCCCTGTTAAGTATTCGCAGACATGCTGAAATTAGAATAGAGCATTTTGTATTTTATCTCGGCCGTAATCTCCTGTTAGAATCCAAATAAGGTAGATGATACAAAAAAGAGAAGAATTTCATTTCTTGATAATTAATTAAAAGTTTACAAGGATGTGCTGCAATTGCAGCCAGCAGAGTACATATGAGGTTTGACTGTCAAATCAACTGTTGCAGGATGGAGAATTGGACGCTAGACAGCAGGGCTGTGACCTTGAGCAAATCATTTGATTCTCATGGCTTCTTCTTAGGATGTAAGTTTTGCGGCCCACTGACTACAGAAGTCTGGCTTGTAATTCTACTGTTGCAGGTTCGAGGTGTGGCATGGCAGATGACAGAGGTCTGGCCGGTAAATCAACTTTTAAGGGGTGAAGGTGTGGCTTGTGAATCAACTGTTAATGGGTGAAGGTGTGGCTTGTGAATCAACTGTTAAGGGGTGAAGGTGTGGCTTGTAAATCAACTGTTAAGGGGTGAAGGTGTGGCTTGTAAACAACTGTTGCAGGTTGGAGGTGTGGTTGACAGAAAAACAGAGCAGTGCTCAAAGAAAATTGTTTTAAGAGACAGGCCCAGGGCTTGTTGCTTCTGAAAATGGACAGGCCCCGATTTGAAATGGACAGGCCCTGATTTGAAATGGACAGGCCCCGATTTAAAATGGAAAGGTCCAATATTTTTTTCTTATTGGAAATGTGTCTTTATTCACTTTTATAGCACACATTTGTTACGTATGTATTAATCAAGCTCAGAACCTCCTCTGACTAGATTTTTCTTTTTGCTACCACTTTATGCTCCCTGGTCAGCGGACTTATTTACCATTTCGTTTAAAATATGTTAGAATAGAATATTACATAGTAATTTAAAACCAATGCAAAGGAGAGTACTAGCACTTTTGCCAAACGATAATAATCAGAGCCGACTTGGTGAAACTGGAGCTAAACTTGGAGCCAAATTTTTAATCAGGTTTTATGAGACTATTAGAGCCTCCTCTGGCTATATTTTTTCTTTTTGTCACCACTTTCTCCAAGTAAAGAATTAGGAGCCTAGACTAGAATCCATTTAAAAGTAGGATTCCAGGAACTCCTCAAACCTTAAATAATGAATAGAAATATACTTTATATCTGTATTTATACATATACAGTATATATATTTTTCTTTCCACCAACATGTATTTGTAAAGGACAGTTTTTCTTATTTGATTATGTAAAAAAAATAAAAATAAAAATATCCGAAATTATGTACCATCCGAACTACTATGACACCGCACTTTTACGGCCTGAACATTTCATAAACATTCAATCAAAATACCATCAATAACGATTTTTTTTTCATGCATTAGTGTGTTTTTAATGACAAAAACGGTATTTCTTTTCACAAAGGAAAGAAAACACAACCCTAATAGCAGAATAATGAGTTTTATGTCAACAATTGTCGACCTCAAAGTTGTGACAAACTGCTGACACGAAGCCAGGCAAAATATTCGAACTTCTTATTGTTTCAATGTGTGTATAACACATTTTAATTACTGTATTGCAAGTGTTTTCACAGTTCACAATACACATGGGAGTATTTTGTCTTGAGGAACTTGAGCTTGAGATGCAGTAAAACTGATTTTTTGGGGGATTTTTTTTTTTTAGACAGGCCCGACGGGCTCCTCGTCTGCAAAATGAGACAGGCAGGGAATGGATTTCGAGGAGCCCCGGGCGTCGGGCTATCCTATATCTTGAGCACTGCAGAGGTGTGGCTTGTAACTCAACCGTTGCAGGTTGGAGGTGTGGCTTTAACTCAACTGTTGCAGGTTGGAGGTGTGGTTGACAGAAAAACCGAGGTGTGGCTTGTAACTCAACCGTTGCAGGTTGGAGGTGTGGCTTCTAACTCATCTGTTGCAGGTTGGAGGTGTGGTTGACAGAAAAACAGAGGTGTGGCTTGTAACTCAACTGTTGCAGGTGGGAGGTGTGGTTGACAGAAAAACAGAGGTGTGGCTGGTTAATCAACTGTTGCAGGTTGGAGGTGTGGTTGACAGAAAAACAGAGGTGTGGCTTGTAACTCAACTATTGAAGATGGCAGTGTGGCTTGTAAATCAACTGTTGAGGATGGAGGTGTGGCTTGTAACTCAACTGTTGAGGATGGAGGTGTGGCTGGTAAATCAACTGTTGAGGATGGAGGTGTGGCTGGTAAATCAACTGTTGCAGGTTGGAGGTGTGGCTTTTAAATCAACTGTTGCAGGTTGGAGGTGTGGCTTGTAAATCAACTGTTGCAGGATGGAGGTGTGGCTGGTAAATCAACTGTTGCAGGTTGGAGGTGTGGCTTGTAAATCAACTGTTGCAGGTTGGAGGTGTGGCTTGTAAAACCAACTGTTGCAGGATGGAGGTGTGGCTTGTAAACCAACTGTTGCTGGATGGAGTTGTGGCTTGTAAATCAACTGTTGCAGGTTGGAGGTGTGGCTTGTAAATCAACTGTTGCAGGATGGAGGTGTGGCTGGTAAATCAACTGTTGCAGGTTGGGAGGTGTGAATGTAAATAAACTGTTGCAGGTTGGAGGTGTGGCTTGTAAATAAACTGTTGCAGGATGGAGGTGTGGCTTGTAAACCAACTGTTGCTGGATGGAGGTGTGGCTTGTAAATCAACTGTTGCAGGTTGGAGGTGTGGTTTGTAAATCAACTGTTGCAGGATGGAGGTGTGGCTTGTAAACCAACTGTTGCAGGTTGGAGGTGTGGCTTGTAAACCAACTGGTTGGAGGTGTGGCTTGTAAACCAACTGTTGCAGGTTGGAGGTGTGGCTTGTAAATCAACTATTGCAGGTTGGCGGTGTGGTTGACAGAAAAACAGAGGTGTGGCTGGTAAATCCACTGTTGCATGATGTAGGCATGGCCACTGGACATAAGAGCTTGTTACCTTGATCAAATCATTTAACTCTCATAGCTTCGTCTTAGGACGTACACTCAGTAGTCCCGTTACCTCCCAACTTCTCTGAGCCTGTAAAACAATTCAGCACAGGAACCTATCTTGATCTCGGTTAGTATTTTTCAGGGAGTGGCTCTAAATAAACTAACGTAATTAATATAATAACAAACAAGAAGCAGTCCGAGGGACGACCATAGTCCCCTACCGGGTCTTGTGCAAAATTAACAATTCAGAAGCTGCACAGTTGTCGAAGGTTACTGTTTTGTCAACACAATAATTGCACAAATGTCAAACTGCTGTTAAATGTTACTGTGTTTCGTCAACACAATAATTGCAAAAATTTCAAAGAAATAAAGTTGTTATTAGCCAGTTTGTTAATTCTGAAGTTATTGAAGAAACAGTTATCTTTGAATGTACCCATATGAAAGGATGAATGTAGCCATGTGAATTATCATGCAAGGAATGTTGAATACCTTTAATACCATGTTTAGCTGCAAAATATGTGTTCCTGTGTTCTGAAGGTATCGTGACCTTGACATTTGAGCTACATACCTGGGACTTGCGCGCGACACGCCGTCTCATTATAACATTTGTGCCAAGTTATTTTAAAATCCCACAATGCATGACAAAGTTACAGCCCGGACAAGCCTATTTCTGACCTTTAACCTGCAAGTGTGGCCTTGACCTTTGAGCTATGGACCTGGGTCTTGCGCGCGATATGTCGTGTCATTATGGTGAACATGTGTCCCAAGTTATTTTAAAATCCCACAATGCGTGACAAAGTTACAGCGCGGATTAGCCTATTTCTGACCTTTTACCTCCAAGTGTGACCTTGACCTTAGAGCTTTGGACCTGGGTCTTGCGTGCGACACACGTCTCATTATTGCGAATATTTGTGCCAAGTTATTTCAAAATCCCACGACGCATGACAAAGTCACAGCCCGGACAAGCATATTTCTGACCTTTAACCTCCAACTGTGACCATGACCTTTGAGCTATGGACCTGGGTCTTGCGCCCGACACACCGTCTCATTATGTGAACATTTGTGCCAAGTTATTTCAAAATCCCACAATGCATGACAAAGTAACAGCCCGGACAAGTCTATCTCTGACCTTTAACCTCCAAGTGTGACCTTGACCTTTGAGCTACGGAACTGGATCTTGCGCGCGACATGCTGTCTCATTATGGTGAACATTTGTGATAAGTTATTTCAAAATCCCACGATGCATGACAAAGTTTCAGCCCGGACAAGCGTATTTCTGACCTTTAACCTCCAACTGTGACCTTGACCTTTGAGCTACGGACCTGGATCTTGCGCGCGACATGCCGTCTCATTATGGTTAACATTTGTGCCAAGTTATTTCAAAATCCCACATTGCAAGACAAAGTTATAGTCTGGACAAAAAAACAGACTGACCTTTAACCTCCAACTGTGACCTTGACCTTTGAGCTAAGGACCTGGATCTTGCGCGCGACACGCCGTCCCATTATGGTTAACATTTGTGCCAAGTTATTTCAAAATCCCAAGGTGCATGACAAAGTTACAGTCCGGACAAAAAACAGACTGACTGACGGACTGACGGACGGACGAATGGACGTACACAAAATCAGGCTTTGTGTGACTCAAAACTTGTGTGTCGGTTTTTTGTGTGTACGTTCGTATCTTGTGTGACTGTTTTTTACAATTTGTGTGTCGTTTTTACCATTTGGACACATTTTAGTCACCAAGCTCCCTTCCCCTTGTGTGACTGCATTTTTTTTTTGCTTTAAATGAAGAATTAGGCTATTTCCTGCGCATAGAGACATACTTGCTTGTGTGTCAGTCACACAAGAAAAAAAAGTCACACAAGTATACTTTATACACAAAAAAAGACACACAAGGCCCTCCTGTAAACTCGGACGGACGGACGGACTGTGGACAGATGGACGGGGGGAAAACCTAACGTCCCCTCCGGTCCGGACCAGTAGGGGACTAATAATAAAGGGCAGTAGAACACACGACCAACGCCGCATAGTGAAATAATTGTATTATCTACCAGTTTCGGTCAAACACAGACCTTCATAAGGATATTATTAATATAATGTGTTAAGTAAATTTAAATACAGAGAGCGGAGCAATATCAGAATATGAGCGTTTGTTTAGTTCGAACAATATGTCTGGTAGGCATTTTTGCTCATTTAAATGTAAATGTATAATGATGCTGTGACATGTATGATATAGTACATGAAGTTGGCATATGTAGCTTTTGTCCCAACCTTGGCGAGATGTCTTGGTGCCTCTGCTACTTGCAATTACACACAAGTTTGAAGTGTTGAACTTATCTATAAAACATAGCTCTACTTACATGCATGCTCATCAGCTGTGACTGCACAAACTCTGTACGGGACGATTGATTTTCCCCACTCACAGAAAATGATCCAATATACTGAAAATAGAAAACATGGTTCAAGATAACCTAAATGAAAAGGAAGCTGAGAGAGAAAACAATGCCTTGATTGTATTTGACCAGAACTAAAATTATAGTAGTTTCTCACCAGATCCAGTCTTCGAATTAACCCACTAGCCCGGGGCTATAGTAAACTGTCATTTGGGCTAGTGAAAATTTGGAATTTATGTAGTCGGTCTAAGTAAAAATGTAAAGTTTTCAGTGAGTATATAAGAATTCAGCTAGTGACTTAGAAAATTTAAGTCGAAGACTGCAGATCTATGCTGATGCTGGACAATTGGACAGTATACTTCACCTCTAGTCTCATTTATTTGTCTGTGGTGCCTTTCTTAAATACGGACGTTTATAAGTATGCACTCTAGACGAAGATGGTGCATATAAAAAAATTGTCAAGCTGCTCTTAGACTCTTAGACGTGTATGGTTTAATACACTGTTATATGTGCATCTAATAAATATTAATGCTGTTGAAACCAGTCCCCTATCACTACAATGTGAGACTCCCCGGTTGTAACAGTGTTATAAATACAAGTTCCCATGGTACAACAATATAGGCTCATTATCTCTCGTTACCTCTCGTCTATATTTATGTTATTATACGAATTCCCCTGCTACAACAATGATGTACTTTTAATGAAAGACACATCTAAGAACCTTGAAAAAATAACCTTCAGCGCCTGTCTGAGCACCAAACTATTCTAGTATATTATATCTCAGGTAGAGATCTCCCAGGTATCAAGTACCCCCAGTGGCAATCATTCTCCCACTGGAGACTCAGCATTCATATAAACTCATTGCCACTAACAGGTGCAACAGTTGTGGAATTTCTGACATAGTATTGCAGACTCTCTGACATAAGTAATCCACTTATAACTAACAATGACAGGCAAGGGGTATCTTCACATAAGCTCGTGGGAAATTATGAAGACATGGACTAATTCGTATATTGATATTTCTCAACTGGCAGCATATTGGGCAGCATATTGCATTACTGGTCTTCTCCATACATCCATCTTGGTATTACTGACATGTCTGTGTTGCTGATTTCCAGCCATGACCAAATATGTTTATAACTGATCAAATAATAATTGAAGTAAGCATGATCATAATTAAATCTCAGCAATCCAGAAGTGGGACCCATAAATCAGCCCTCGAGCTGAAGCTTTCGGGTGAGGGGGACCCATATATCAGCCCTCGAGCTGAAGCTCTCGGGCTGATATGGTGTCTCAGGCCTGATATAGGGTGTGATATAAAAATACCCATTTATTATATTCTCTATAATTATATTTTAAACCAAAAATATTTTTTTCCAGACATGATCTATCAATTATGATTGCATAGTAAAATCTATTTTTTTAGAAATTGCTGAATGTCCAATGTGTGCGACCCAGCTGGGGCAAGTACCTTTAGATCACAACCTTGAAAGCATTGTTGGAGAGTCTCTCACTGACTCATGCCAGGTAGATTCCACTTTCAATGATCACAATTATATTTCAAACAACTGTTTGCAATTTCATGTGGTGTTCTTATATTACAGTCTGCAAATCCATGCAGGTTTAATTTCTTGGCATATTTAGACTCTATGGTATTTAGCTACTACAATACAGCCCCATTATTGCTCTTGTTTTTTTTTCTATTCTATAATTATATGTTATTAATACATAGCTTCTCTTTTGCCTAGATGATACTACATGTACTTGCACTAAGTGGTTTAAAGGGACACACGGCAATCTTGACACACGGCAATCTTGATTTTTAAAAACCTGCAGCATCCCGTTATTTTTTCTACATCAATTAAATTTTCAATCATTAATATTAATAATAAGAACAGTATAAAGCAAATTGTGTTTGCATATTACTAACTGTTGATTATATTACTAACTGTTGATTATATTACTAACTGTTGATTATATTACTAACTGTTGATTTCAGAATAATGAAGAAAAGTTGAAAACTTTTTTTGAAATTGTATTTAAATAATTATATAATTTATTACAAGCAGACTTAAAGTCAAAATGATACTGGATTAATAAATCAAGAGGCTAATTTTAGTGCTTGATAAAAGCTTCAAGATTGGCATGTGTCCCTTTAACATCACAACAACAAAGACTGAGATGATGCATGGATATGATGATCTCAGATGATCTCAGATGATCATATCCAAACAAAGCATCAGCGCTGTGGGATATGTGAGCCAATCTATCTACAGATCTCATTTAAGTGGTCAGGCCAGTCATTAACTCTTGTGTACCCAGTGATCAATTGTTCTTATTAATAATCATCAGTCAAGATTAGCAAATTATCGGTGTGAAACAGGATGCTTTACCTCCTCGTTAGACACATAATAATGCCGATTGATTCATCATTGTTCTACGTCTCCTGTATGACAGGAGGTCATGTCAAGATGGAGCTAGTCTCCATTAATCCTTAACCAGCTATAAGCATGACTATAATAGCCTCTGTCCACTGTAAACTCAGATCAGTGAGTAACTCGCAGGCTGATCAGGGTTTACAATGTCCAGCTGCTGATCAGTCATTTTCCCCAAAACACCTCTTTGTCACAAAAATGGAATGGTCTTAATTCAAAGAAAGAACAGTCCATTATATATATGTAGGGGGTTAAATGGTGAAGTTTCATCTGAAAGAATGTTGAGCCCTGACTGACTGATCCAGCTATTGTGTCATGTAAAACATATTCAAGGGACACACAGCAATTCTGAATCTGCAACTATGCTTTTTAGGTATTATACCACTAATTATTTTCCCCATAGACACCACTGTTAAAGTGTCAAATATTAATGATTTGCTGCAAATTCAACTCAAGTATGGATAATGCAGCAGTGTAATGTTCATACAGAAAACTAATTTTCCACTTGAAAAATCACCAGAAAAGGTGGGGTCACAAGACATGTAAGAAAGTTCTTGTTTGTTTACTAAACAGGTCAATGGTACAGCTGTTTTCATTGTTTTCACTGCTCACAAAGTGTAAGAATCGAGTCGAAATTTCGAAAATGTTCATCAGTGATCCAGTCAAACTTATTAATACTTTTCTTATACATCGAATAGAAATGGGCAGTTTTCCCTTACTTATAATGCCCATTTTCATTAAAAAAGGAGGGATTATTTTTTTTACAGGGACTACATTCGACTACACCTCAGAGGCTTACATGAAATTAGTGGTGGTAAACCTTTATGCTTCAACTTATTAATAATTAATATGGTAATTTATATTACAGGGACAAAGTCAATGCTGCAAGTACCTTGACTCATTTATTCGATGTTATTTTTACTTTAAAATTCATCTAAGTTGGCAGAATAACAAGAGCTGTCGGAAGGACAGGTAACGATCAACTTTCAAGTCAAATTTCGAACAAAGCCACGTATACGTACAGCCTGAGTTTTGAGAATTTAATTTAACAGACATGCAAAAACATTATAACCTGATATTTTAAGGCCAAAAAGCGTCATAATTTGGCTAAAATGACAGTTTCGGAACATGTGTCTCTCAATGTCCTTATAATTAAAATGACTTGCAGCTACTGCCTGAAATACATGTATTTATAACAAAATAAAACATTAATTTAATAATATCTAATCTTTTTTAATCTTTTATTACAATATTTATAACAAAACTCATTGACAATACAGTACTATTTATAATTAAATAGATAACTTGGACTTATCCTTATTTTTCTATCTGGCTCTACATGTTACAAAAATGAAAATTGAGTTTGACTCTTGCAAGTATAAACTAACTTCGTGTTGGGGAATGAAGATTTGTTTGTTTTATTGATTCTTTGTTTGTTTTAAAATAAATAATTTTATTGATTAAAAATATCTTCATCAGCTCTAAAGGTTTTAGAAAGTTTTCTTCCAAAGATTGGTAGCATTTAGTAAGTATTCTTTAATGTAACCCTCTGAATAAAGTGACATGCGACACTCTGGGCTAATGATTCTGAAGCTGGGCCCCTAACTTTTGCAAGCAAGGGGCCCAGCTGGCTCCAAGTAAACAGTTAATCTATGCCCCTGGAGTTATGGAGCATATATTTCTACCAGTGCTCCTGATGGTACTGAAGACATTCCAAGTGTCATTGATATATGACCAGTGTTTGCAGAAATAATTGGACTTAATTGCCAAAAAAACTTTAACCTAAAACCCAATGCCGAAACAAGATGTTGTCCCAACGCCAGAGTGAGTATGATAGCTCTCCATAATCTTCGCATAAACATTAGCTAAGTATTTAATTATGGTATAGTTAGGTTATTTAACTAAATTTATATTGTAATCATTGTACTGTACTCAAAAATGTTAATTATATTAATAAAATAACTGTTGAAACTATTTAAATTGTGTAGGGAGAAAAAAGAGTGTATATTTTAATTAGCAATAAAATTGTGCTAAAGTCCCTATAAATCCCTATAAATTAAAATGAGTATACATGTAGATCAAAGACGTGAACCTAAACAATATAATAATAATAATGCTCTCTAATTGGGATCAAAGTCAAGTTAGTGGAAGCAAAGCGTTTTTGTTTGTTTAAGCCTTACAATTATATATCATCTAGTAAATTATAGAGAGAAAGCATTATTGAAATGTTAACAATTCAATAGCTTGGAGCAGTCTTTCTTATCCTCTCATCACCATGTCAACATTTCCTCTAGCACTTCAAGTAAGGTGACCCAGCCACTGGGTGAATGACTGAACGTACATAACCCAACATTGTGGTTTCTTGGGGAATTCAGTTTAATCATCCAGTCTATTGTGTAAAGACAATATTGTTGTATTAATGGCCTCAGTCAGGATACTTGAAGACATAATGATGAGATTAGCATCACCACTATATTAATTCAGTAATACGCCAGAGGGTTGTATGTACCTATGTGGAAGAACAAGTCAGAGGCCGATGAGAAAACAATGATAGCCAACAAAAAAACATAAACCAATCAAATCATGCATAATAATACAGGCTAGGCTATACAGGCTAGGCTGTGAAGACAAAACTTTCTATCTGGATGAAAAATCCGCATTTGGCAGTGAGACTCGACATATGATACCCAAAAAAATATTATTAAACTAAAACAATCAGCTCATTATTACCATTTAAGTTTTTTACCACAGTCTGAAGCTCAGTGCTTTGATGTCAGAAAGTGAAGATAGTACCAGGGTTAGACACTAACATGTTATGACTACTAGCCTATAGGGCTAGTGCATTCTTATTTTTACTAGCCCTTCTTAAAACCAACTAGTCCTCCTTTTACTCTTTTGCAGCAAAATAAAAATATATCAAAATATGATGCCTTGGTAGCTCCATGGATAAGGCCTTGGCTTTGGAGCTATAGACAGACATGTGACCAGTGTGGGTTCATTCCCAGGCGAAGGCATGTTTAACCATCTCATCTATAGCTGAGGTTGCATTTCCTATATGACTGTACTGCTTGTAAATATTGCAAGACAACAGCTTTGTGACTAGGTCTTAGTCAATCCATGCATAGGCCACAGCCATTATAAACCCTCTTGTCATGCAGACCTTGTAAATTTCATTCCCCATTTATGGAATTTTTCCCCCAATTAAAGGCAAAAGGTCCCTTCCCAAAAACTGGGCAAAAGGCTGTATAGGCACTGTGAAAGTTTCATGATGGCTAAAAAACACATCATTTGAATCATGCTGTTTTTTGCTGATGACGCTTTTCCTATGCTGTTTTTCGTTTGTTTCGATGGAGACAGTTCCGTATTTAAATATCGCCACATTTTTGTCTACAATGTGAAGGTAACACTCACCATGTCAATAAAATGGTTAGAAATTAATATAGAGATAGAAATGCTAGCATCTCTATAAAAACGAGTTGGAGACCTGTATAAAACGCGGGTTATTTTTCAGCATTTTTTCCGCCATCAAAGAAAAAACGGCCAATCAGTGTTCAGTAATCTGACACACCTACACATTTGCAGGTGCTTGTCTTGGTCTATATCGTACCCGACATTACACGATACTGAAGAGTTTTAACAGCGAAAAATTGAAATAATTTGACAATTTTCGACATCAGGATCATATAAGATCATTTAAAATTGACATTTAAATAATAAAAACAACTAGCCCGTCGGGCTTGTCAATTGTGAGTTATAACTAGTCCTTCTCGAAAGTGACTAGCCTCTGGCTATCGGGCTAGCTTTAGTGTCGAACCCTGAGTACCAGTGGGATACTTTCCTCCATCATACTCTGGTTGACAACTTGAGTTGTATTCCAGTTAACTTCAGACAACAAATCAGTGATACAGAGTATCACAAGCCAGTCAGAACAGTTACAGAAGAAGACGGTAAGGGGAATGAATATGATAAAATAAACGTACAGTGTGTAGATGTTAAAATTCTTTTATTTGTAATTGTCAACAATCAAAACACATTTTTCACGAAAGATTTGAGCACTAGATAAACTAGTCACCATAAGACAAAATGAACATGTTTTTAATTTTGGCATCTGTGTTGTATAATGTTATAATATGAATATGATAGACATCTGAAATAGTATGTGTAATGGATCACTAAATAGTATGTTGTTTATAATTAGAATGTGAGGAATTAGGAAAATATCATGGTCAGATATGAAGAATTGGTAAATTATCATATTTATAAACAAAAAGACAACTTAATGATAATATAATAGCAATTGGATTGAACGATTTGCATCTGTGAAGGTAATCTCAGTTTTTAGCAATGTAAACTTACATTATAAAAAAGGGTTTAATGTTAGATTTTTTTTATTATTCTGATCAGTAGTTCATGAGAATAAGTAGCAGTGGAGCAGACCTATTCAAACTTTTTAGAAGATGCTTCATTTAAAGTCTGATCAACTGTGTTTAATGATTGAAGAGGTGCTCTAGTTGCTTATTTTAAAATCAGACAGCATCAAAAAGAGATACATATACAACTGTACACTGAAACAGTTAGTAATATTCAAACACAATTTCCCTTATATTATTATTATGATTAATATTAATTATTGAACAAATGCAAGTTATGTAGAAAAACTAAACAGGCTGCGCGAGCTTTTAAAAAATCAAGATTGCCATTTGTCCCTTTAATAAAGTTTATAATCAATCAATAGTCATTAACGATACCGATTTGGAAACAGTGGTATTCATATGCTGAGAACAGATTTATAGACTGTATCCCTGACCTTTACATCTAATTGTTGTAGTAAAAACCAGTTAGAACCAGTTCTATGCGCATGCGCAGATCATAATTTATAGACTGTATCCCTAAAATTGATACCAATCTATACCAATCTGACTGCGTCCCGGTATTCTTACTAAAATACAGTTGTTTTATGAACAGTAAAATGATGTTGCTAACACAGTCTAACACTCATAGCAGCTTTCTGAGTCCGGGATAAATATAGCCGGAGCCTTCAGGCTCTGGCAATAATTGTTTGTTTGACTGATGTTTACATCATTTATAGCACATGTTAGCCATTTTTAATAATGACGGTCAATTTTTGTTTGGTGGTAGAGTGCCACAGACTACCCCATTTGTCCTGGGTAGAACCAGTACTGTACTACTCTCGCCATCTGTAAGAATCAACACTTTCTCACTTGACAAGTCAATCTCCCAGTGAGATTGAAAACCACAGCGGTGAGAGGCAGGAAAGCTTTAGATGCAGTGTCTTTAGATTATGATATCTCAATGATCTTCTACGGGAAATTAACCAAAAACCAAGGGACGACTGGGATGAGATATGGATTAACAGTCACAACACACTTACTGTTGCTTCAACAATCTCATCATGGAGAGCAAACACCCCTCCCCCAGAAGCGACAGGCTCCAAGAGTACCTACCACGCTGGACGCACAGCAAGTTTCATTGCAATACCTCATTCCTAACAAAAGTTATTGAGCGGACCGTTTTTCTATTTTTAGTAACAATGACCTTGACCTTGAACCCAATGACCCCAAATACAATCACAAGCTTCCTTTCCATATAAGCTACCTACCCTGCAAGTTTCATCGCAATACCTCGTTTTTAACAGAACTTATTGAGCGGAAAATGTTTTTCTATTTTTAGTAACAGTGACCTTGACCCAAGTGACCCCAAATGCAATCACAAGCTTTCTCTCCAGTTTTTCATATAAGCTACCTACCCTGCAAGTTTCTAACAAAAGTTATTGAGTGGAAACTGTTTTTCTATTTTTAGTAACAATGACCTTGACCCAGTGACCCCAAATGCAATCTCAAGCTTCCTTTCCATATAAGCTACCTACCCTGCAAGTTTCATCGCAATACCTCATTCTTAACAAAAGTTATTGAGTGGGAAATGTTTTTTCTATTTTTAGTAACAGTGACCTTGACCCAGTGACCCCAAATGCAATTCCAAACTTCCTTTCCATATAAGCTACCTACCCTGAAAGTTGCATCGCAATACCTTATTCCTAACAAAAGTTATTGAGCGGAAACCGTTTTTCTATTTTTAGTAACAGTGACCTTGACCCCAGTGACCCCAAATGCAATCCCAAGCTTCCTTTCCATATAAGCTACCTACCCTGCAAGTTTCATCGCAGAACTCATTCCTAACAAAATTTTATTGAGCGGAAACCGTTTTTCTATTTTTAGTAAAGTGACCTTGAGCCCAGTGACTCCAAATGCAAACCCAAGCTTCCTTTCCATATAAGCTATCTACCCTGCAATTTTCATCACAATACCTCATTTCTAACAAAAGTTATTGATCGGACAACATTGCATCTACGGACAGACGGACGGACAAGACGAATCCAGTGTACACACCCCCGCTCACACTACACAACTTCATTTGCGGTGTCTATAATTAAAATAAAACAAATCTCTATTAGTTACTGATGAGTACAAACTGTAGAAACTAGTATGAAGAATACTTCTATTGACAAATAACAAACTTATCAAAATGCTGCATAAACCAACCCAACCAAATAAATATTTCTTGTCAAAAACATTGACAAAATTACCCATGATACACCATCATGCAAAGGTACACATAATGTTTGCATCCACGGCAAAAATTTGCCGTCAATGGCAAATTTTTTATACATTACGTAACGGCAAAAATATGCCTACTACGTCATAGACATGGGTATAGATAATGCGAACTCAAACTGTGAGTCATTACGTTACTGACGAGTACAAACCTGTACGAAACTAGTATAACAAGTCAAGCCTTTATAAACAATGTATCAACCTTCAAAATTGTCTTTAGATTACTACAGAAAACAAGATTTCGACAGTTCTGATAGGATGAAAATCCCATGCCCCATTGCCGTTTACATCAAAATAAAAATATGCAGACCTTGAAGCTTCGATCGCTATTGGTGCAAGTTTTGGTGTAAACTGACAGTTTTCACCACTCTCGTAGCACTCATGAACCTCACATGGGTCATGAGATGAACAGTTTTAATAAATGTGAGAAGAAAAGACAAAATTAAAAGATGCCTATGGAGGATGGCCCATGCAATTCTCCACTGAGGATCTGTTTGTTATTAATAATGATTGGTCCTCTGGTTTAGGAATTTCAGTTTGATTGTTATTTAATGGCTCATCAACACGTTATAAGGAATATTTCGAGCCACCTCAGAGTGGGGAATGATGCATAACCACTATCCAACAGATTCCTATGGTTCTTTAACATACTCGGAGGATAGACCGACTCCGATACACTGGGCAGCACGCTTTATGTCCCAATCTAATGGACAAGACTAAGGTAGGTACGTCTTGGTCAAGGACACAGCAAGGCTAAGGTAGGTACGTCTTGCTCAAGGACACAGCAAGGCTAAGGTAGGTACGTCTTGCTCAAGGACACAGACCAAGGCTAAGTTAGGTATGTCTTGCTCAAGTGGTGCCAGTGAGGCTCGCGCCGGCGATCTTCAGATTCAGAACTAACTTTCTACCCACAGGGCCACAACGTCCCTGGAGGAGGGTCGGGTCACTTATAAGCAAATTTATTGCTCTAAGCCTGCTACATAACATAAATACTGAACAATAATAAGAAGAATGGTTCCAGGACATTGAATAATAGGTTAATTATGCATGTGATCTATTATACCGATTTACGGGATATCCATAGGGCCATATAAATACAGAGATAGTTACAGTGACTCATACATTAAAGGGACACATGGCAATCTTATTTTCACCCAAAATGCATTAGAAAGAGGAAGTCTTACCTTGGAGTTATAGTGAAAGTTATAGACCATTCATACGTAAGATTCTATAATTAAAGCACTTTCTTTAATTTGAAATAACATATTTCTGTAAAAGGAATAAAACTTCAGGGCACTCGTTTGGCCATTATTGGGGCCAAAATTCGGCCCCATTTCCCTCCCCTAAATGTATATATTTTCCCCCTTTTCCTGTGAAAAATTCCCCTCTTAAAGAAAAAAAAATGTTTTTTTATTTTTTATTATAATTTTTTTAACTCCAATACAGGAAAACAGCATACATTTTGCAATTTGGAATGGTAAATTCTTTAATCCACTTAAATAATAAAACAAGAGGGCCATGATGGCCCTATATCGCTCACCTGAGTAAATCTGAACCAATACAAGAGGGCCAAGATGGCCCTAAAGCGATCACCCGAGTACTGGCACATTATGAACTTCTTCGAAATCTTATGGTCATATACAATCTGTGCAAGTTTGGTTAAGATTGTTCAAGAAATGTGGGCTCTGTTGTGTATAACAACATTGATATAGACGGTTTAAGACCCCGACAAAGTTTGGTAAAGATCAAATACAAAATGAAGGTGCTAGAGAGTAACACCTTGGGCAGAGCCAAATGTGACCCCAGGGCTACATGTAATATATGAGAGCTGTGTGCTTTGTGGTTTTAGAGAAGTAGATTTTTTAAGTTTTTCCCTATACAAGTCTATGTAAAAAGTGACCCCTGGGGTGGGGCCAAATGTGAACCCAGGGTCACCATTTGAACAAACTTGGTAAAGGACCATAAGAGTATAGTAAATGCAAAATATTAAACCTCTGGCTCTTGTAGTTCCAGAGAAGAAGACTTTAATGTAAAACTGTGACCCACGGAGTGGGGTCAAATTTTACCCCAGGGTCACCATTTGAACAAACTTGGTAGAGGACCATAAGCTTATAGCAAATGCAAAATATTAAACCTCTGGCTCTTGCAGTTCTAGTGAAGATTTTTTTCAGTTTTTCCCTATACATGTCTATGTAAAACATGTGACTCTTGGGGCGGGGCCAAATGTGACCCAAGGGTCACCATTTGAACAAACTTGGTAAAGGACCATAAGCTTATAGTAAATGCAAAATATCAAACCTCTGGCTCTTGCAGTTTCAGAGAAGAAGATTTTTTAAGTTTTTCCCTATACATGTCTATGTAAAACATGTGACCCTTGGGGCGGGGCCAAATGTGACCCGAGGGTCACCATTTGAACAAAATTGGTAAAGGACCATAAGCTTATAGTAAATGCAAAATATCAAACCTCTGGCTCTTGTAGTTTCCGAGAAGAAGATTTTTTTCCCCCACCTATATAAGTCTATGTAAAACTGTGACCCCCGGGGCGGGGACAAATTTGACCCTAGGGTCACCATTTGAACAAACTTAGTAAAGGACCATAAGCTGATGCCACATGTAATACATGAGACCTTTGTGCAATGTGGTTTCAGAGAAGAAGATTTTTTAAAGTTTGTTTCCTATATGTCTACATGAAAAACAGGCAAAATCATTTGAACAAACTTGATAGTTTAGGTGTTGGCGATCATTTTAAAAGAAAAACTGTTGAAATCTGTCCAGCGGTTCTTGAGAAGAAGATTTTTTAAGGTTTCGACTATATATGGTAATGGCGGCCATCTTGGATGTCGCGCTGACCTAATTTTAACAAATCTAAAAAGCATTCATCTAAGGATCATCCACGTGCAGTTTGGTCAAAATTGGCCACGCGGTTTCTAAGGAGAAGTCGTTTGAAGCAAAAGTTAACGACGACGACAGACGGACGACGACGGACGGACGGACGACGGACGACGGACGAAGAGTGATCCCAATAGCTCACCTTTGAGCCTAAAAGCTGACTAGTGCCCTGAACTTATTAAAATTTTACAGGGAGTACATCTGAGGCTTTGAGGCCTGATTGGTTTAGAAACATAAAACAGTAGGAAATGACTAATTTAAAACATTAAGTTTTTTTCCTATATGTCTACATGAAAAACAGGCAAAATCATTTGAACAAACTTGATAGTTTAGGCGTTGGCGATCATTTTAAAAGAAAAACTGTTGAAATCTGTCCAGCAGTTCTTGAGAAGAAGATTTTTTAAGGTTTCGACCATATATGGTAATGGCGGCCATCTTGGATGTTGCGCTGACCTAATTTTAACAAATCTAAAAAGCATTCATCTAAGGATCATCCACGTGAAGTTTGGTCAAAATTGGCCACGCGGTTTCTAAGGAGAAGTCGTTTGAAGCAAAAGTTGACGACGGACGGACGACGGACGGACGACGGACGGACGACGGACGAAGAGTGATCCCAATAGCTCACCTTTGAGCCTAAAAGCTGACTAGTGCCCTGAACTTATTAAAATTTTACAGGGAGTACATCTGAGGCTTTGAGGCCTGATTGGTTTAGAAACATAAAACAGTAGGAAATGACTAATTTAAAACATGAAATAGTTCATAAATATAGATGGAACATTAAAAGTTTCCTATAATACAGCACAATAATTTAAAATATAATTTATAAATCTTAAAATTCCGTAGAGAAATCCCCAAGTCATAAAAAGCTGTGACGCAGAGCAAATCGGCGATATCTACACATGACGCTCGCTTTGCAATACATCGCGATTTATTTTATCGCCAAGTTTAAAATAGCTATCTCTGGTGTGTCACCATAGATAGGAAATGTAACCTTCTTTGGGTCGTTTATTTGGTTCAGCGTAATTTCTTTTGGTGTTTTATGGCTCATTTAGTTCATTTTTATCAATTAAATACATAAATAATGTCTTTGCACAATTCTAAAAATAATACCAATCCTGAGGTAATTCCTTTAATTGTAATTTTACAGACAAAAACAAGTGAAGCACCAACAATGGTGCGAACACCTGATTGCGAATCATTGTTATGGTTTTTGTCACATTACATTGTGTAATGATAATGAACATGTGTGCCAAGTTGTTTCTGAGAAATGAGGAAAAACAACAGCTTTAACCAAAAATGTTAACCAAAACGTCAAAATGCGTCGACGGACAGACAGACAGACAGGCGGACAGATGGAAATAGTCAAACTATAAGCCCGGATTTGCTACGCAATCCGGCTAATGAGTTTGGGTTATTCAGAACAAGCAGGTTAGGAAAAACAAAAAAGTCACTTTTGTAGGTGTTTGGTTTGTTTTGATGTGACAGACCTCAAGATTGCCGTGTGTCCCTTTAACGATATGTAAAGCCACAGGTATTGTAATTAACAAAACAAAGCAAACATTCCCACACAGAGTTTACCTTCACTGATTGAACTTCCCATTTGTGAACTTCAGACCAGAACATATCACTAGTCATCCCTTCATGGTGACATTGCTTGACTTGTATGAATAAACAGCTTCAAATTTAATGTAAATTTTACATGAAAATGGTAAACTTTGAATACAATGTGCAGAAGAAATCAATACTCAATTATGCACAAAAGCAATGCAGCTGAGTAAAATGAAATTGGTACCTAGAATAATCATGCACATTAATGGAATATCAGGTTCTTCTTTATACATGCAGCAGTAAATAGTGAATTAACCCTTAACCCACTACATATGTATAATGGACTGTTCTTTCTTTGAATTAAGGCCATTCCATTTATGCAACAAATGGGTGTTTTGGGGGAAATGACAGACATTGTAAACCCTGATCAGCCTGATCTGGGTTTACAATGGACGCAAAGGCAATAAAAGTCCTGCTTATTGGGTCAAGGGTAAAAGGTTATTTAAGTTTATTAAAGGCAGCAAATAGAATCCAATATCAACAAATATTTACATTCACTTAATACTTTATGTTGAAAAAAAACTAGCGTATAATTTTGATTAAACTTTTCAAGGAGGCAGAGCTACTACCCATGCATCAATTGAAAATAGCTCTAGATTCCACTGTCGGAAAATACACTGATGGCAGGTGTCTTTTTTGCGCTTTTTTTATCATTATCATTCTCCCAAGGCACACTACTGTTGGTACCAAAAACAACAGGAAAACCATGTATATAACTTTTAAATGCCGAAATTTGCAAGTCAATTTTTAATAGGGTGCAGATATATCTGAGTGAATGGTTTAATTTGTGGGACGTTTATTGAATTGTGTTAATTTTAAAATACAAACTACAGAAAGTCTGTCACTTTTTTTATATTGGGCATTCTTTAACCAAAATTGAGAAAAATAAAAGAGTTTTTTGCAAATAAAAAGGGGTCAAAGTTTGGCAACACTTAAGAAGACTTTAAAAAGGCCATGACTACATCATGGCCAAGTTTCATTTAAATCAGATGAGCGGTTTAATACATGCTGACATTGTGAAATTGCTAACAAACAAACTAATGCCAGAGTTTAAAACTCCATTAATGACAATTTCCTCACATTTTCACCATGATCCATGACTATACATGTAGATATCTTACACAAATACTACAAAATAAGTCATGACCTGACAGGGTATAATACATGACTAATAAATAGTAAGTCGCGGATTGACAGAACATGACATTGCATTTCATCCTCTCATGCTTAAAACTGTTCAGCATTCCTTTTCCTGTCAACTCTAGACAGCAGAGGGAGGGATCCAGCATAAAAAAATATAAGAGCTGCACCCTAAAAAGAAATACTGCATTGATATGACACTCTCTGGCACCCCGCACCCCAACCCCCAACCCACACCCCATCAACAATGCATACTTTTGCAGTTATGCATAATTTGGTCTAATATATAACCAAGAGCTTACAATACCTAAGGTCTACTACATTTTTGTTATTAAAGGCAGCCTTTTTTAAGGAAAATATTTCTGAAAACAAAATAATGCAAATAGTTTTTCAAATGGAATTTGGGGGCGGGGGCAATTCTCAAAACACTTCCAAAAGACATATCTGTGCCGATTTGTATCAATATTGTGTTATTGTGACCCAGCAAAGAATTCATGGAAGTTGATAAGACAACCTTGTAAAACATTTTTATCAATAAACCATTCATGAGCAAAGACTATTGTATGACCCGTAAGTTGGCAGTAACAATTAACTGACAACAGCTTGCAGGCAAACCTGACAAGAAATTGTCATAAAAACATATGTTTCAGTACCTGTTATAGTATCAGCGTGTTCATGCATAAAAACAACACAATATAGTATGACATATGTATCAGCATCTAGAAAGATTATAAGTATTTGGAAAGACAATAAATAAATGAAAACTAAAAACCTTTCATACAACAGTGATAAAATTTCCAATATTATGGATTTTGGATAGACTGGAGCAATTCTGGCATCCTTATATGCTTTATTTTTTTAAAATGCAGCGATCGATGTCTTTGGACAAATATGAACTAGATTTTGTGTGGTTATTATATATTCTCAGTAAAATAATAAAGTCTCTAACGCTCCTTTCTGCAATTAATTACTCGTTTAAAAACAGTTCTTAACATCTAATCTGCCTCATACCGGACGTTAACCGGAAGGTCCCCGCGTATCGCAGTCTACATCCTCCGAGTATGTTAAGGACCATAGGAATCTATCCCTCAGTAAGAGTAGGGCAGGTTCCTGGATTCCTATGTAACCTTCCCCCTCTCTCTGGGACGGTTCTATGTATATATCGAGTTCAACATTGCTTTTATCAACCTTTCAGTCATTCCACAAAGGCGTTTATGTGAAGCATTACACTTAATCGTCAATTGTTTGTTTGCTTGTTTGTATGGTGTTTTTACGCCATTTCCAACACAGTAAGGTTACTGTCGATTTTTTGTGGTGGAGGCAGACCACCCATATTTCTGGTAGAGCCAGTACTGTACACCTCCGCCCCATCCGTAAGAATCAACACATTCCTCACTTACAAGTCGAGCTCCAATCCTCAATTGTATAGTGCTGCCACACTGGAAATGCACATATGGACAAGATACTCCACCCAGTCACATTATACTGACACTTGGGCCGATCAGTCCTAGAACCACCCTTTATACGCTGAACGTCAAGGAAACCCTGGTGAAAAAAGGTCTGGAATTCCATTGTTTGAAAGTATGCATGCCCATTTTTCTGATGGCGTTCAACTCGGTCTTTCTAAAAGTTTATGTTACATTTTATTTTGATATATATATATATACGTTTTGGTTGCATTTATATATTTCGATAGGCTGGAAAAGCTACAACAAGAATGCTGCAAAAATGAAGACGCAGAAAGATAAAGCCATGGACCAGAATACTTCTCGGGTCTTTGTACCTTCTACCTGACCAAAGTATGAATGTATAATAATTGTTTTCTATTAAAAAATTGGTATTGGTTAAAAAACTTCTAAATGCGTGCTGTTAGAAGAATTAATGTACTGAAACATGTACTTACCCAAGATTATGTCTATATATAGTCCAAACAAAAACACTGCAGCTTCAAAAAGTGTTAAGTTGAAAGCACATACAAAACATGATGGTAAAATGGCCCTGAACACTCTCAAAACATGATGGTAAAATGGCCCTGAACACCTCGCCCCCCCCCCCCCCCCCCCCCCCCCCCCCCCCCACCCCCCCCCCCCCCCCATGGCATCGTTTCACTGTAGACACTTGCACCATGCAGTTACACACAAAAGAGTCTAGCTCTTAATCTTGGAAAAACAACTTTTAAAGGTTTCTTAAAAACAATTTAAAGCTATATTGAAGTCAGCAGTTTTATACTTAAAAAAACACATGAAGTCTTATGAAAAGCTATTTTCAGATTTCTTGGAGAGGCCAAAAATGGCATATGTGCAGATGGGGCAGGACAAGCTACTGCAGTGCATAGATCAAAGAAAAAAAAACTGGCCCTATACCAAACAGATCACCAAGGAAGATTGTTTGGAGACGCTATACGGCCATGGGACTGCTGTTTTAACCGTGTGTCAGAATTTAATAAATTTAAATGTATACCTCATTTAAACAAGAGGTCAATGACCTTGAAGCTCTACTGATAGATTTTGATAGCTAGGTCATCATTCCTGTGAAGTTTCATAAAAATCTGTCAAGGAGTTTCAGAGGAGTAGTCGCTACAAGTTGAAGTTTTTACTATATAACTCTAGGTAAACAAACATGGCCACTTGCAGCCATGTTTAATGTCGAATCAAAATAATTATCGACAAGGATCAACATCTTGTCATGCTGATCATTTCAGAAAAAATCCCATATCACTTACAGTTTTCAAGAAGTAGTCGCTACGAACTTGTTTTTAAAAATCTATGTTTAGTCGTGGTGGCCATCTTGAATTTCCGGTCGACCTAAAATTGTGCTAGGATCAACTAGACATCAAGAGCAACATTCCTGTGAAGTTTCATGAAAATCCGTCTCGTAGTTTCAGAGGAGTATAGTCACTAAAAAAATTTACTATACAAACTCTATGAAAACAAAGATGACCACTGGTGCCCAGGTTTAATTTTGATTCAAAATAATTTTCGACATGGATCAACATCATGTCATGCTGATCATTTTAGAAAAAGTCCCATATCAATATCACTTACAGTTTTCAAGAAGTAGTCGCTACAAACTTGTATTTTAAAAATCTATTTTCAGCTTTTGCGGCCATCTTGAATTTCACATCAACATGAATTTTTGCTAGGATCAACTAGATTTTTTAAAAATCAGTTTTTAGCCATGGCGGCCATCTTGAATTTCCGGCCGACCTAAAAAATTCTGGGATCAATTAGACATGAAGAGCAACATTCCTGTGAAGTTTCATAAAAATTCGTCAAGTAGTTTCAGAGGAGTAGTCGCTACACGTTTTTAGTATATAAATCTATGTACACAAAGATGGCCGCTAGCCATGTTTAAAGTCGCATCGAAATAAATGTCGACAAAGATCAACATCATGTCATGCTGATCATTTTAGAAAATGTCCCATATCAATATCACTTACACTAATTCCACTGGTATTTCCAGATTATTCCAGTATTTCACTGAATACCACTGGTATTTCCACTGGAATTATCTAGTGGAATTCTCTGATATCCATTGGAATTCCACTGGTATTTCCAGTGAAATTCGACTGGTATTTCACTGGAATACCACTGGTATTTCCACTGGAATAATCTAGTGGATTTCTCTGATATCCAGTGGAATTCCACTGGTATTTTTCCAGTGGAATTCCACTGGTATGTTCAGTGGAAATAAAACTGTTTCCAGTGGAAATACCACTGGTATTACAGTGGAAAAATAAAGTGAAATTACTCTGGAATTCCAGTGGAATTCCAGAGCAATTCCGCTAGATTATTCCAATGGATGTCCACTGGACATCCACTGGAAATTCCACTGTAATTCCACAGGTATATTTTCACCAGGGAAGGAGCTGCCAGTACTGTTTTTATGAAGTGTTTCGTAAGACCCAGCTGGGGACTGAACACACGACTCTCACTTACAAGGTGACGCTCACTAGTCCACACTGTGCCAGAACACACGACTCTCACATACAAGGTGGATGCTCTACCTCTAGTCCACACTGGGCTAGAACACACGACTCTCACATACAAGGTGGACGCTCACTAGTCCACACTGTGCCGGAACACACGACTCCCACATACAAGGTGGTCGCTCACTAGTCCACACTGTGACGCGCTCACTAGTCCACACTGGGCCGGAACACACGACTCTCACATACAAGGTGGACGCTCACTAGTCCACACTGGGCCGGAACACTCGACTCTCACATACAAGGTGGATGCTCACTAGTCCACACTGCGCCGCACTCACTAGTGAACACTGGGCCGGAACACACGACTCTCACATACAAGGTGGACGCTCACTAGTCCACACTGGGCCGGAACACACGACTCCCACATACAAGGTGGACGCTCACTAGTTCACACTGGGCCGGAACACACGACTCTCATATACAAGGTGGACGCTCACTAGTCCACACTGGGCCATGCTCACTAGTCCACACTGGGCCAGAACACATGACTCTCACATACAAGGTGGACGCTCACTAGTCCACATTGGGCCGGAACACTCGACTCTCACATACAAGGTGAATGTTCACTAATCCGCACTGGAGCTGGAACACACGACTCTCACATACAAGGTGGACGCTCACTAGTCCACACTGGGCCAGAACACACAACTCTTACATACAAGGTGGACGCTCATTAGTCCACACTAGGCAGGAACACTTGACTCTCACATACAAGGTGGACGCTCACTAGTCCACACTGGGCCGGAACACTCGACTCTCACATACAAGGTGAATGCTCACTAGTCCACACTGGGCCGGAACACTCGACTCTCACATACAAGGTGGACGCTCACTAGTCTACACTGGGCGGGAACACTCTACTCTCACATACAAGGTGGACGCTCACTAGTCCACACTGGGCTGGAACACACGACTCTCACATACAAGGTGGACGCTCACTAGTCCACACTGGGCCGTAACACTCAACTCTCACATACAAGGTGGACGCTCACTAGTCCACACTGGGCCGCGCTCTCTAGTCCACACTGGGCTGGAACACACGACTCTCACATACAAGGTGGACGCTCACTAGTCCACACTGGGCCGGAACACACGACCCCCACATACAAGGTGGACGCTCACTAGTCCACACTGGGCCGAAACACACGACTCTCACATACAAGGTGGACGTTCACTAGTCCACACTGGGCAGCGCTCACTATTCCACACTGGGCCGGAACACACGACTCTCACATACAAGGTGGACGCTCACTAGTTCACACTGGGCCAGAACACTCGACTCTCACATACAAGGTGGACGCTCACTAGTCCACACTGGGCCGGAACACACGACTCCATGATACAAGGTGGACGCTCACTAGTCCACACTTGGCCGAAACACACGACTCTCACATACAAGGTGGACGTTCACTAGTCCACACTGGGCCGTGCTCACTAGTCCACACTGGGCCGGAACACACGACTCTCATATACAAGGTGGACGCTCACTAGTCCACACTTGGCCGAAACACACGACTCTCACATACAAGGTGGACGTTCACTAGTCCACACTGGGCCGGAACACACGACTCATATACAAGGTGGACGCTCACTAGTTCACACTCGGCCGGAACACTCGACTCTCACATACAAGGTGGACGCTCACTAGTCCACACTGGGCCGGAACACACGACTCTCATATACAAGGTGGACGCTCACAAGTTCACACTGGGCCGGAACACTCGACTCTCACATACAAGGTGGACGCTCACTAGTCCACACTGGGCCGGAACACACGACTCCCTGATACAAGGTGGACGCTCACTAGTCCACACTTGGCCGAAACACACGACTCTCACATACAAGGTGGACGTTCACTAGTCCACACTGGGCCGCGCTCACTAGTCCACACTGGGCCAGAACACACGACTCCCTGATACAAGGTGGACGCTCACTAGTCCACACTTGACCAAAACACACGACTCTCACATACAAGGTGGACGTTCACTAGTCCACACTGGGCAGCGCTCACTAGTCCACACTGGGCCGGAACACACGACTCTCATATACAAGGTGGACGCTCACTACTCCACACTGGGCCGGAACACACGACTCTCACTTACAAGGTGGACGCTCACTAGTCCACACTGGGCCGGAACACACGACTCTAACATACAAGGTGGACCTCTACCTCTAGTCCACACTGGGCTAGAACACACGACTCTCACATACAAGGTGGACGCTCACTAGTCCACACTGGGCCAGAACACACGACTCCCACATACAAGGTGGACGCTCACTAGTTCACACTGGGCCGGAACACACGACTCTCACATACAAGGTGGACGTTCACTAGTCCACACTGGGCCGGAACACACGACTCATATACAAGGTGGACGCTCACTAGTTCACACTCGGCCGGAACACTCGACTCTCACATACAAGGTGGACGCTCACTAGTCCACACTGGGCCGGAAAACACGACTCTCATATACAAGGTGGACGTTCACTAGTCCACACTGGGCTGGAACACACGACTCATATACAAGGTGGACGCTCACTAGTTCACACTCGGCCGGAACACTCGACTCTCACATACAAGGTGGACGCTCACTAGTCCACACTGGGCCGGAACACACGACTCTCATATACAAGGTGGACGCTCACAAGTTCACACTGGGCCGGAACACTCGACTCTCACATACAAGGTGGACGCTCACTAGTCCACACTGGGCTGGAACACACGACTCCCTGATACAAGGTGGACGCTCACTAGTCCACACTTGGCCGAAACACACGAATCTCACATACAAGGTGGACGTTCACTAGTCCACACTGGGCCGCGCTCACTAGTCCACACTGGGCCAGAACACACGACTCCCTGATACAAGGTGGACGCTCACTAGTCCACACTTGACCAAAACACACGACTCTCACATACAAGGTGGACGTTCACTAGTCCACACTGGGCAGCGCTCACTAGTCCACACTGGGCCGGAACACACGACTCTCATATATATACAAGGTGGACGCTCACTACTCCACACTGGGCCAGAACACACGACTCTCACTTACAAGGTGGACGCTCACTAGTCCACACTGGGCCGGAACACACGACTCTAACATACAAGGTGGACCTCTGCCTCTAGTCCACACTGGGCTAGAACACACGACTCTCACATACAAGGTGGACGCTCACTAGTCCACACTGGGCCGGAACACACGACTCCCACATACAAGGTGGACGCTCACTAGTTCACACTGGGCCGGAACACACGACTCTCACATACAAGGTGGACGCTCACTAGTCCACACTGTGACGCGCTCACTAGTCCACACTGGGTCGGAACACACGACTCTCACATACAAGGTGGACGCTCACTAGTCCACACTGGGCCGGAACACTCGACTCTCACATACAAGGTGGATGCTCACTAGTCCACACTGCGCCGCGCTCACTAGTGAACACTGGGCCGGAACACACGACTCTCACATACAAGGTGGACGCTCACTAGTCCACACTGGGCCGGAACACACGACTCCCACATACAAGGTGGACGCTCACTAGTTCACACTGGGCCGGAACACACGACTCTCACATACAAGGTGGACGCTCACTAGTCCACACTGGGCCGTGCTCACTAGTCCACACTGGGCCGGAACACACGACTCTCACATACAAGGTGGACGCTCACTAGTCCACACTGGGCCGGAACACTCGACTCTTACATACAAGGTGAATGTTCACTAATCCACACTGGAGCCGGAACACACAACTCTCACATACAAGGTGGACGCTCACTAGTCCACACTGGGTCAGAACACACGACTCTTACATACAAGGTGGACGCTCACTAGTCCACACTAGGCAGGAACACTCGACTCTCACATACAAGGTGGACGCTCACTAGTCCACACTGGGCCGGAACACTCGACTCTCACATACAAGGTGGATGCTCACTAGTCCACACTGGGCAGGAACACTCGACTCTCACATACAAGATGGATGCTCACTAGTCCACACTGGGCCGGAACACTCGACACTCACATACAAGGTGGACGCTCACTAGTCCACACTGGGCCGCGCTCTCTAGTCCACACTGGGCTGGAACACACGACTCTCACATACAAGGTGGACACTCACTAGTCCACACTGGGCCGGAACACACGACTCCCACATACAAGGTGGACGCTCACTAGTCCACACTGGGCCGAAACACATGACTCTCACATACAAGGGGGACGTTCACTAGTCCACACTGGGCTGCGCTCACTATTCCACACTGGGCCGGAACACACGACTCTCACATACAAGGTGGACGCTCACTAGTTCACACTGGGCCGGAACACTCGACTCTCACATACAAGGTGGACGCTCACTAGTCCACACTGGGCCGGAACACACGACTCCCTGATACAAGGTGGACGCTCACTAGTCCACACTTGGCCGAAACACACGACTCTCACATACAAGGTGGACGTTCACTAGTCCATACTGGGCCGCGCTCACTAGTCCACACTGGGCCGGAACACACGACTCTCATATACAAGGTGGACGCTCACTAGTCCACACTGGGCCAGAACACTCGACTCTCACATACAAGGTGGATGCTCACTAGTCCACACTGGGCCGGAGCACACGACACTCACATACAAGGTGGACGCTCACTAGTCCATACTGGGCCGGAACACACGACTCTCACATACAAGGTTGATGCTCACTAGTCCACTCTGGGCTGGAACACACGACTCTCACATACAAGGTGGACGCTCACTAGTCCACACTGGGCCGGAACACTCGACTCTCACATACAAGGTGGGTGCTCACAAGTCCACACTGGGCCAGAGCACACGACTCTCCCATACAAGGTGGATGCTCACTAGTCCATACTGGGCCGGAACACTAGACTCTCACATACAAGGTTGACGCTCACTAGTCCAAAAAATTGATATATTATGTTGTGGTCCATGAACCCAATTCACTATTTAGTTTAATAAGACAACATTAACGTTTTTTACACGGACTGCAAATATCCTACATATATTCATAATTATAAGCAGGGGCGACCCCATTTTTGGTATGCCAGATTCAGGCCATATTTTTTTAAAGTATTCTGTATGCCGAGACTGGCATTCATAATACTGATGGTCCGAATAAATGTGCATCCTTTTAGTATGCTGATGCTCAAGCAATTAAGTATGGCAAACAATTGTCTGGCATACAGAGTATATTCTGGATCCCTGGGGGAGCGGGGTAACTAAGTAATGTACATAAACATGCATTTATAAACATTTATTCTGCATGAATGATTTTGACAAAGTCATCAAGTTTAAAGGAGTTTCACATTAATGGCCATGTTTAACAAGATTTTAATAACACCTTATCTGTGATGTAAAAACACAGTCTGTCTGCCTAGCTGTCCCCTGGGGCATATTACACTAATGTTGACCGACAACCGTAAAGTGTTGTGTACCAGTATAAGTCTTTAAAACAAAGTTAAAATATTTGATGTGATTATCAAGGAATTTTAAGTTTGTTGACACAGCGGTTTAACTCTGCTGTGAAGCAGATGGCTACTTGATACAACTGTATTGACCTTTTATCACCTCATGAAAACACTGCCCCGCAGCCCAAAAATGCTAACACTAGACTATGTTAACGTAAGGAGGTCTTCGTCACACTTTCTTTAATAAAATATCAAAACCATCCCTCATTGTATAAGTTCTATTTTATATCTGGCCATCCTTAAAAATAATTTGTTTGCTGTTTCCCAACCCAAGATTTCTTAAGTGGGTAGGTAGGTTATTTTTTTTTTGCTGAAGACAGTAAAAAAAGCTATAAATTAATGAAAATATTGTCAAAATAGCAAAAAAATATATAAACAGAAATGGGTCGAGACCTTTTTACAATATGTAGGGAAAAAACAAACCAACCTTTTTTATGGTTGGCCTCTTTAATAGATCTGCGTCAATAGAAATACTAAAATATTTTTTCAATGTAGTAAGGAAGACTGGATTAATTCAAATCAATGGGGATATATGACTAACTAATCGAAAAATCTATAAGAAAAATATTTTCTTTTTTCAAACGGAAAATGCGATTATCTTCTCCCGGCATCAATAAAATTTAGTGAATGGGAGTTGTTATAATGTAATAAACTTTATTTAGCCCTTGAAATAACCCTGAAAGCCTTCATAGAATGTGTTAGCCTGAACAACAGGTGGCTGCTACTACTGACAGTCCATGATGTTTACACCAACTAAACCTTCACATTTTTGTGTGACATTTGAATAGAGGAACATTTTGAGATCAAGCTCTGAAAATGATAGTTTAGTTTGTTAAAAATATTATTTTGAGTTTATAAGCACCATCAAACCCTCCCATTTTATTCATATTTTAACTAAAAGACTGAAGTGATAATACGGTCATATAGTTATTTGTATCATGTCATTGTTTTAATTAAATTCAAAAAATGTGAATAATTTATAATAATTATTAAATTTTTTACAAGCTTTAAATTAAAGCTCTAAAAAAATCTGATTTTAGGTTTTAGGATAGTGATTGATTTATATAAGTTAACGACACCTCAATGTATACATACTGTACAGAGTAAAAATTATGAAGAAAATGTTATGATAATAAATTACAATAACAATGTCAGAAGATTATAAATACTATATTTTTGTAAATCGGTTTGACTAAGTTTTAAACATGTTAAAAGGCAAATTAAAATACCTTCGGGCAATTTTAAAGAGAATATTTCTAAAAGATAGGATAATGATTATGGTGATAATAGCTATGATCAATATATTAGTACAATTAGGTGTCATAGAAAATCTTTATAATTTTGTCACCTGGCATTCACACCAAAATAACAACCAAATTATGATAAATTATAACCAATCTAGTGTGGCTTTAAAAATAAATACATGCAAACAGCCTATATTATCAATATACACAAAAATGTATATTATACCCTTTTAAATATTTAAATACCATTGCTGTGTGGGTTTTTAAAAAAAAAAATATATTTAGTCAGATATACAGCACAATAATTGTATTAAAATCACTATGCTACCTACATTTCTTCTCATATAGTACCCTACTGATCTTCTAGTATAGTACCAAGAGAGAGAGCATTTTTCTCCAAATTGCGAAGGGGTCCTAAATTGAGTATTTTTGTTTTTTAGGCAAATAGTTTTCAAGTGTAAACTTGCATTAAAATATACAATTTTCGGTATAATATCAATCATTTATTTTGTGCAGTTGGGAAGCGGCCAAAATTCGGTGGCCAAAATCTAATTTTAGCTCCATTTAATCCTTAGCCTGCTAAGGGAGACTACAATAGCCTTTGCGTCCATTGTAAACCCAGATCAGCCTGCAAGTAACTAGCGGGCTGATCAGGGTTTACAATGTCAGTCATTTCTCCAAAACACCCCTTTGTAACATAAATGGAATGGTCTAAATTTAAAGAAAGGACAGTCCAATATACATTCATAGCGGGCTAAGGGTTAAGAAGGTTAAAAGGGCCCTGACAGATCTTCACATATAGTATCAAACAGATCTTCTAAGGTTTTGTTCATACTGAATACTCCATACTCATAATGATAATCATCCCAATTTATGTATGCATGCTTACCAATATGTCTCTGAGAGCAAACTAGCATATATATCCGATATATATCATAATTTACCTACAGTGTTTTTTTTTACTTTTTGGGGGAAGGGGGTTGGGGCCCTTTAGAGGGGGAAACATTTGATGTGAATTGGAAAAATGGGGAATTTCGACAATGTTAAAATAAAGAAGAAAGATAGTAGTTTTTTTTTTATATGTATTAAGTTGCCAACAGTCTTTCATTTTATACCAAACATGTTTGATGAATATGTTATGGTATTTTTTGTGTTTTTTGAGGGGATTTTTTTCTCAAAAAAGGGTGAGAAAAAAAAATATTTCGAGGTGGGGAATGGGCATAAATGTAATACCTCACGCCCTGAGATGAAATTTCGTGGAATTCTAACCCTCCATAATGGGGCTGAATTTCGACAAAAAAAACACTGACCTCAGGCTATTAAATGTTTTTCAGATGCATCTACTTTTAAAACATATTACATAATTATTGTTTAAACGATTAATAAGCAGGTATTGCCGGGACGAGTAAACCCTGGATGGATAAATAGTGAAAATGCATATGATTATATAACAGGTGCTGATTAAAGTGTGTCTCAACTGGTACTCAAACCATGGATCTCTTGCTTACTGTGCTAGCACTCTGCCAACTGAGCTATTGAGGAAACATAGTTTGCAATCAATTATTCATAAGTACTGTAACCTGTACCAGATACACATATTTAATTATATTTTCAAGGTCAAAAACCACTTCCTAACAAGTACAACATAGATCTGTTTTTTCCAGCTGAAATGAAAACTAATCATTTGAATTAAAAAATAGTTTTTACAAAGTATCATCATTTTTTTCTCGTTAATAAATTCTGCAGGCAATTGTATAATGTCTATACAGATCGTCTGAATCCATTAATTTTAAAATCATGCAGGATTTCAGTTAAAGATTTTTGGTTGCTGAGGCTGGATCAGCTGTTCGTGACGTAGTCAAAATAAATTTAATATGTTAGACAAAACATGCACAATAACAAAATGCTTACTTCAGCTGGTCTGATAGCTGTCTGCCCATCATCTGCACACATTTGAACACTTTTAGGTCGAAAACAAGCTCCATCCGGCAACTCTTCGGGTTTGAAATCCTCCTCAGCATTTTTTGAACCTGAAGCCAGTGAAGGGGGGTCGTTTTTTGACGATAGTTCGCGTTCATTTCTCTCGGCATGTTTAGTGAGCTTTTCCTGAAATTCTTTCTCATCAAGTTGTTCTATAGTTTTCTTTGCGCGTCCTAGATACATTTTAAAAAATATTTTTAATCGTTCATATTTGTTTTAACACAAACAGTAAAGTAATCATAACATCCATCCTTTGTTTTGTCCCACTTCTGGCTCGTGTACTTGAAAACAACATCATTCATTTCCGGGTCAACATTTGACCTCTATTTACATCGGCGTCATTGATCGGCGAAGTTTGAAGGCGGAGCTTAACGGTAAGAACGCATGCCGCGGGTTGTTCAAAATTTAAAGGTACTGACCCTATACAAATAATATCGCCTAATTGTGTTATAAAAAAAAACGGGAAAATAATTCTTAGAATTACACGTTGAATTACATACTTTTTAAAATAGATGATTTTAGTTGTCCCTCAGTGTTAAATTTAGACAGTTCAGAGCTTCTCTGAAAGAATTCGAATTAGGTTAAAGGTGATGAATTGAACCCTCCCCACGCCCGCCCCCTCCCCAACCCCATCCCACTTCACCCCTCCCCCACTCCCCGGTTTTTGTAGACCATATTTTATGAAAGTCCAGTATGTATGTAGTCTTTGACAATGTGTCTGCATCTGAGAGTTTGTGTGTTAGATCTACAGGTTGTAGAATACGTTACCAACAAACACAATAATAATTATAATTAGGTTGTAAGCTGATGAATTGAACCTCCCCAAGCACCCCTCTCCCACCTCCACACCCCCGTTTTTTTGTAGACCATATTTTCTGAAAGTCCACTATGTATGTAGTCTTTGACAATGTGTCTTCATCTGAGAGTGGGTGTGTTAGCGTGTAGAATACGTTACCTACAAACACAATAATAATTTTACTTATGGTCTCACACCACAATTCATTTTCCCATAGGGTTACTGTACAGCCTTTTCCAACATCTGAGCTTCAAAGCAGGGCAGCAGACATTGTTGTTGGTTTAATATCTTCAGTATAGCCAAGACCAGTAATTTAAAACAATAAAATATATAAGTTAGCCAGGTTGTTTTTTTTCTCGCTCATGTTTTGTGAACCCTATGGAAAATACAAAATTCATACACTATCTAGCTGAATATGTGGTGCTTCGGTCAAACAATTCTGAAATTTGAATGAAACCTCATATCAACATGGGATTTTCTGTATCATCTGTCTTTTACACTGCAGATGTATGCTAAAGCAAAGAAAAACCTATTTTTCAAATTAAAAATTGCCTAAAATTGAGAAAAAATAGAATTGTTTTCTGTTTTCCTTTTGTCTCTAGTTCCGTGAGCTTTCAGGGGAGATAATAGAGGTGTGAGACCTTTATTTTAAAGACTAAAGGTAGGTAAGAAAGGGTATGTTTTGTAAGGTTTCTTCATTTTATTCATGCTGTTTATAATACAAACGGGTCACCTTATTTTTAAACATTAGATATCTATATACCGATGTTATTAAACCTACGCTACCGTTATTTACGTTACCTTGTTAAATGAAGAAATGTAGAACAATAAAGATTTTATATCCGAAATTGTTCCAGCCCTGGCTTATATCACAGACATACGTATCCATGATGTGAACAATGTCTGGTTCTTCTTCTTCTACATTACGTGTTTTTAAAAACGTGTTAAAGGGACACATGGCAATCTTGATTTTTTTGAAAACTCACGGCGTCCAATTAGTTTTTCTACATCAACTGCATTTGTTCAATCATTAATATTAATTATAAGAACTGTACAAAGCAACTTATTTTTGCATATTGCTAACAGTTGATTACATTTCACCAATAATATATTCAACCCTATGATAGAATAACGAAAAAAAGTTGAAAACTCAAAATTGTATTTAAATATATGCAAGCAGATTTAAAGTCAAAATGATACTGGATTAATAAATCGAGAGGCTAATTGTAAAGCTTGGCAAATACTTCAATATTGCCATGAAAACAATTGTTTTATTGCAACGTTCCTTTCCTTAGCCAGGTAACACAACATTTTGAACATCATTTATGCTTTTTAAAATATAACTTTCGTTTCACCTTATTCTTTAAACGTTGAACACCTGTGCTAGTAAACATACGTTACCGTAATTTACGTTACCTTGTTAAATAGAGTTGTTTGGCTTAAGAAATTAAGAACATTATATGTTATATCAAAAAAATATTCCAAACCTTATATATATATATATATATATATATATATATATATATCACAAACAATTTACATGTGTATTCATGATGTGAACAATGTTTGGTTCTTGTATTGTCCGTGTCATTGTGTGTGTTTTTAAATAATTGTATTTTTTACTTGTGTTATAGAAAAATCAACAAACTATTAAAGTTGTATTTCAAAATGCCTTTAGACAGGATTGATTGTAACAACAAATTTAAACTGACGTGAAAGTATGCTAACATGTTTTATCTCATGTAGTATACGTTACTTATGCAACCAAATAAGTTTACATGATGTTATTTAAATACGATATCTAAGTATCAAATACAAACATTGATGGATATACTCATGTCCCTTTATATGCTGTTTAGACTTTAGCATACCTTGAACGAAATGAAGTTTGCATATAATTAACACGACTCTTCCATTAGTATTTACGTTACCAAATTAAAAAAAAAATAGCATATTCAATGCAAAAAGTTAACTGCTACATGTATTCATTTGTAAATCAAATGTAAATATATTAAGCAATGTCAACACTTTTACAACATTTATTCCTTATGCAACCACTCTTTGGCAAACATAATTCATTTTGTAGCAAATGCCATACCCTTTCAATAAATTATACCCTTTAAAATTTCCCAAGTGGTGGAAGGGGTCTTGGAGATATTTTTGGTAACTTTGGTAACCAGGTGTAACGTAAAATACTGTATTTTTCATTATGTTTTCTTATTAAAACAACTGATTTACACATATTTTATTGCCATTATTTCACATATAGAGTAATATCAACATAATATGCTACATGTGTAGTCCATATGTATTTTTTATTGTTTTATTCTTTTTAAACTCATTACATTTTATTGAACGTGCATTGGAATTTTTATGGTAACGTAACACACACGTGCGTTACACACAAACGCCCCAAATGCTCAGATGGTAGACTAGTCACATGTTGCAGCTTTTTGTTTGAACTTTCAGAAAATCAAACACTACAAAATCCCCCCTGGTGGGTCGGGGAGCGGGTCTATAGCCAGCCCAAGGACTAGGCAATGGGATTTGGGGCCGTGTTGGTACCCAAACTCACAAATGCCACAGATAACCATTTAAGACATGGAAACATTGCAATGACTGGTTTTTATTTGGATGGTCCTCGACTTCTTCTTTCAATCAAAGAACCGGTGTCAGGCTTCTGCAGGACTACGCATGGCGTACAAACGCAGCAGTCATCCCAAATGTTTAACATTAGGTACATCAGGACACTCTGGACTTAAAGAAGCAGGTCCGGCAAACAGACCGGCTCTAAACTCATACAATGTGGCTACTGAGTTTACTGGTTTCAAGCCCTGATGGTTCTAGGGAAGAAAGCGTTTGTGTACGCTTCATGGTGCGTTCTTTCCTTGAATAATGTATGTTGCTCTCTTGTTCTGCCATCACTCAACCGGTGGTAGTTTTCTTTGTTAACTTGTTCTAGTTAGTCCATGCTCGATCTTAAAGAGCATAAGCAGCCTTAATCCGAGCCTTCTCTGACATTACCAGCCCTTTTTACGATTTTGATATTTCATATGGCTGTGTACATAAAAAGCCACTACATAAAAAGACACACACAAAAAAAAGAAAAAAAGGGCTTTTAGGGTCAGAGAAGGCTCGGATTAAAGCAGCCTGTTGGCACTTCTTCGTTTTTCGAGACTTTCCCACTGAAGCTCATGCAGCATGTCAGGCATCGGCGTAGCAAATATTATAGGTTATTGAATTTGTATGGCTAAATGTTACTTGGAACGAGTTGTTTTGGCTGCGCCAAAACAACGAGTTCCAAGTAATATGTAGCCATACAAATTCAATAAACTTTTTATTGCATACTTTCATATTGTTTTCGATCAATGTTATTTGTATGACTATTACTTTTCTTTGTATTTGGTTGTTTTTTTATAGCTTTTGATGGAATTCCTATCTTGTCATTCAGTTTCACTTTGTGTGGATGATTATTTTGCGCGAAAACGACGTCGATGTCGGATGACGTCATTAAAAACATCAAGCGATTTTCTAAAGTTTGTTTATACCCCCTTCACACAGAGTTGGCGATCGTTGAGCGATCAAAAATTGGCCAGATCTCTTGACGAACTTTCAATGAATGCCCAGTGATCGCCAATATATCGCAATGATCTCTCAATGATCCTCCAGTGATCTCTACGGTCGCCTCGGTCTCCTCATAGTTTTGACCCAGTCCAAAACTATGAGGAGATCGATCACCAAGGTAAGCGATCTCTCAACGAACACTCAAGGAGCGCTCAACGATCTCATCGGTCTCCCAATGATCTCTCAGCGATCTTTCAATGAGCGCTCAATGATCTCTATAGATCGCCATTAAAGTTGCCGAAAATTGAATTTTTGATCGCTCAATGAACACAGAAGCGACTTGTTCGAGGTTTTAGGAGATCGTAGAGAGATCGGGCCAATTTGGTATCGCTCAACGATCTCCTTCTGTGTAAAGGGGGCATAACCATTCGATAAAAATGTAACGTTAAAAACAGTGGGTGAGTGACCATTTCAATTATTTTATCAATTTTTGCCATAAAAGGTTGGGGAAAAAAACACGTATATTTTTGTTGACACTATAGGATGGATTCCGTTATTTTTATTTGAAAGTAGTTCCTTATTTCTATTTCACGGCTCTTAGCAAGCACGAGCAAAAGTTCAATGCAATATCAATTTGTGCAATATCGTAGAATATTGCGCACTTAGCTCAATGCAAACTAAACGGGACAGTATGAAAGTATACAATAATAGGCCATATATGACCAGGCCTACACATCAGTTTAAAAAAAAAGGTCCAAAATGCAATAAAAACGGAAGTGAGAAGGGGTGGAAATGTGTTGGATCCAGCGCATGTTGATGGCAAAAGTAACCCTCTAGATATTTACTAGCATTAACAGCTTCAGTATTTTACCTATTTTATCTCAAATTCTCGAAAGATCTTTTATTTTCACCTAGACACTTTCTTAGTTAAAATGGTACTTTATATGAATTTCAAAGTGGTTTCCGAGGAAACTACTCGACTGACTCATGCCTCAGACATCAGACAGACCATATATTATCACAAACCTCTAAAGGAAGGTTTATATACACAGGGATGGTAATGCTAGACTTACAGACAGCGTTCACTACGAACGATCGTGATATTATATGCAGACAATTGAGCGTAATGGGCGTGGGTGGAGCGGTTTCAGTAATAGATAGAGTATGGTTTCATTGAGTTGGTTCATTTAAACATCGAGATGGGCGTAGAAACCATACTCTGTTTGTTTTGTAGCATGTCCATTTCAGCTCTATTTCAGTTATTCTAACTGTTATTCTCACTGTTATTCTCACAGTTATTCTGACAGGTCTTGTTTTCAATTAAACGATTAACACCTGTGTCTGAACAAAGAGAATTGTCTGTGACCACGCTACAACTCCTATTACCGACATCTGTTGATGTAAATCATAGTATGCCGGACTATGAAAGGTTGTCAGTGTACGTGTAGTATAGTGGGACGTCTGTTATTTCTATGTTACATAACCGACATGAGTATTATCTGCTAAGTCAATGAGTGCTTGCTTTGTGGCTTTCTAGGCTTTTGTTTTTATATTCATATATATATATATATGATCACGTATGTGTTATCTTGTCTATTAATGCTGCTCTCTCTTTTTTTAGAGAATATAATCTGGTTGTGATATCTTTATTTACTCTGTCCCGTTTTATTGGGAAGACAATCGGGTAAGAGTGAGGTTTGGTGCACTCTAGAACCTGGTTTAAACTTCCAGTGCCATTTTGCCATTGTCCCTTCCAGGACGGTGGCCCTATTGTCAACCCTTTTATGTTTGTAATGTCATATATTGCCTTTTAATCATCTTTGTAATTGTCTTTGTTTCTATTGGTGCTTTTGGTTGACTGTGGTCCTTGAATGCTACATTTCCTGTTCGATTTGTATACCTACTTTTATATGTAAACGAACCATGTTGAGTCTTTCACCAGATACTCAGGCAAATGTAGTTGAAGCCTTTAACGCCACTTTTCGTTATATGGATGACATACTGAACATTGACAATCCTTTTTTTTTCAACTGTGGTAAACACTATTTATCCTCAAGAACTTCAACTCAACAACGCTACGGCTAATACTTCTGAAGTCGCTTCTTTTCTCGATTTCTCTACTGAAAATGGAGAAATAATCAACAAAATCTATAAATATAATAAAAATCGAACTGGAAAAGTAGCATTCAAGGACGACAGTCAAACACAAACACACATACAGAAACAAAGAACAACTTTAAAGATGCAACTTTAAAGATGAATGAAAGGCCAAATAAGACATCACAAACACAAAAGGGTTGACAATAGGGCTACCGACTTGGAACGGTCAGTGGCATAAAAGGCCGCTGGGGGTTTAAACCAGGTTCTACGGTGCACCAAACTTCACACTTACCCTACTGTCACATCCCAATAAAACGGGACAGTGAAAAACCATGAACTAACCAACAAGGCAGCACTAATAGGCAATATAAGTAAAACACAAAGGTGCTCATATATAAATACAAAACAAAAATAACGTAGAAAGCCACACAGAAGGTACTCAGTGACTTGACAGACGCCGGAGCAACATGAGAACAAACAATTGAGGGCACGGCAAGAGGACAAGGGAGATTATCAATTTTGATATTGTTATTCATCCACAGTTGCTCAAGCAACTCTTGTGGATTCTATGTTTCTCAGCTTATTCGTTTTTCTAGAGCTTGTAGCCGAGTTGAGGACTTTAATATTCGTAATTTTTCAGTTTGTATAACTAAAACACTTCTCGAGAGGCAGCAGAGCTACCGTTACCATACACTTTAAAAACCCTTTGCAAAATGTTATTATCGTAACCCTGATCTACCTTTAACATATAACAGTAATTTAAGAACTCTTCTGCGACAAGAACTATCACAACCTGACGTCTGCGTGATTTACAAACTTCGTAAGATCCTTGGTCCTATTCACTTTCAAACAAGCTTATTAAAGCTTTTATCAAATGAGGTTTTGACCCTGTCATTTTGCAGTGCAAAGCATTTTTAGTGGTTGGCCCATTTACAGTTCGACACTATGCTTTCCTCGTTGATTGTGAGATGAGACCTACGATGACGTCTACGTAAATCCTCATAGGACGGTAGCGTTTGATGTTTGCCTTAACTATTGGTTTGTCTTATCCCTAATGTTTGTTTTTCTCGTGTTGCTCTGGCTTCTGCCAAGTCATCGAGTACTTGCCTTGTGACTTCCTAGGCTTTTGTTGTTTTATATTAATATATGCATGATCATATATGTGTTATACTTATATTTCCTATTAATGATGCCGTGTTTGTTAGAGAATATAACCTGGAGAGGTTTTCTTTATTTGCACAGTCCCATTTGATTAGCATGACAATAGTGTAAGAGTGAGAGGATTGGTGCACCCTAGAACCTGGTTTAGTGTAAGAGTGAGAGGTTTGGTGCACCCTAGAACCTGGTTTAGTGTAAGAGTGAGAGGTTTGGTGCACTTAGTGTAAGAGTGAGAGGTTTGGTGCACCCTAGAACCTGGTTTAGTGTAAGAGTGAGAGGTTTGGTGCAACCTGGTTTAACCCACCCACAGCGGCCTGTACCATTGACCGTTCCAAGGCGGTAGCCCTACTGCCAACGCGTTTGTGTTTGTGATATCACATGCCTTGCTTTTTATTCACGTTGTTGCTGTTTGTTTTATTGCGTGTTGTTGGTTGACTGTGTTTTAATGCGCGTTGTTGGTCGAATGTGTTTTATTGCGTGTTGTTGGTTGACTGTGTTTTAATGCGTGTTGTTGGTCGAATGTGTTTTATTGCGTGTGGTTGGTTGACTGTGTTTTAATGCGTGTTGTTGGTCGAATGTGTTTTATTGCGTGTTGTTGGTTGACTGTGTTTTAATGCGTGTTGTTGGTCGAATGTGTTTTATTGCGTGTTGTTGGTTGACTGTGTTTTAATGCGTGTTGTTGGTCTAATGTGTTTTATTGCGTGTTGTTGGTTGACTGTGTTCTGTGAAAGCTACATTTCCTGTTCGACTTCTATACCTACTTTTTATGCATAAACTAAAACGTTGTCGTACATTGCTTGTCGATTCGAGGATTTTAATATACATTTTAATGGTCATAATATTAAAGTTCAAACCTCTGTAGAATATACTGGGGTCTTGTTAGATCATGATATGTCTGGAGCAATTAGTGTCAACAGTAGTATTAAAAACGGTAACTCAAGGGTCAAGTTTGTGTATAGAGAATGGTACTTGTTTTAATAAGTCTCACATTTAAACCTTATGCAATTTTTTTATCCAACGTCATTTTGATTATTTTTGTTCTAATTATAATGCTTACAAAGCAGTTTAAAAAATGAGATTGCAAATTTCTCAAAACAAGATGATAAGGATTATAAATAATTATGAGATTGTAGCACTTCTTGGTCTATACTAGTACCTAATTTTTCAGAATTAGTATTTTCAGAATTAGGGTTTTTAAATATTGAACATATGGTTAGGCAATTAAAATTTAATCATATTCATTAAACAACGACGTAAGTCCATCATATCTACAAGGACACCTTGAACAAAGTTCTGATTCCCCTGGATACTACACTAGAAGTAGCCAGTCAAATGTTCCTGTTGTTAATATAGCGAAAGGAAAAAGAAACGCGACACGGGAATTTCCTCTATATATTGTATATACTGCACACTTAATTCCATATGTATTCCAAGGAAATCCCATGATGTTTTGTAAAAAAAGTTGCAGTTAGTTAGAGAAAGGACACAGCTGTGTGTTGTAGACGATTTAATCACAGTACACGTTGTAACAAGAAATTCATAAATGTTGAAGTTCCTTTTTGAAAAATTGAGCCAGTTCAGTACTGTGTTTAAAGGGAATATAGCGACACAGCCAAACACTCTATATTATTGAGAGTTCTGAAAAAGTTGAAAAACACTGAAAGAATTATCAAAACCGGATGTTAAACAAAGAAGATATGGTCAACAGAAGACATGTTCTGTTGAACCGGAAATGGAAGCCACCATTTTTAAAGTAACTGTATGAAGAATATGTTTAACCATGATAACTGATGGCAATAATGCTTTATATGACCAGTTAAGGAGTTTGCATTCATTTGCAGTGATTTGATTTGCTTTAAACGATATTTATCAATATTCCATATATGGTCATATGGAACTATGATATCATAGTTTTCAAAATGGCGGCTCCCATACAACGTTCAAATGGTCATATCTTTTTTGTCTATCATCCGATTTTGGTAATTCTTTCACCCTTTTGACAGCTTTTCAGAACTCTCAATAAAAGAGCTGTTTGTCTGTGTCGTTACATTCACTTTTACGCAAAGAGTTTGCAAAATTTTGCATCTTAAGTTTGCTCACACGCCAAACGCGTACTCCGTCAATAAAGAAACTTTGCAGGAATACTATTTGCTGTTTTACGTGTTGATTTAGGTTTTTTTCCGAAAGGAAATATCTTACGTAGTCATTTACCATTCGATTATCATCAGTATATTATACATACACTATATTGCGGAAATTCCCGTGTCGTGTTTCTTTTTTCCTTTCAGTATAGTTTAGCTCTTCTTCCCTTTACAATAACGGTATCGTGGACAGGAATAGATTGCCTGCAAACTCTACAAGATATTAAAAGCAAACCTAATATAAGAAGAAAGCCAAGAAGGTTTTCTTAGACAGTATGCAAATGGCTGATAAATCCTTTGTTATAACTTGTTTATTTTACGTTATGTCATAATATTGTGATATATTTTAACTGATAGAACTAGCCATTGTAATATGTGATGTGGTTGAAACTACATGTAGTGTGATATAAATAATTTAGCATTACGCATCGAGATCAAGAATATGTTTCATTTTAAAGACACTAAAGCTACTTGGTCATTGAAAAAGCACGGGAAACTTGAATATTTACAGCCAGCACGCTTCATGGCTGATCAACTCAGGTATATAAATTGAGGCCCGCACTTCGTTTTTTATTTGTATAGCATTGCTATATTGAGGATAAGAATAGCTTAACAACACTTTGTAAGTTACTTTAATGAAGAAATATATGTTCATAATTTAACTTTTGAATACAAAACTTATCTGGTATTTCTTAATTGTTTTTAGACCAAAAATCAGAGCACCAACACAATAAATATACAACATTCTTTAATGTGTTATTATGTGTACTCGTCACAAATGCTTTATTGGGTGGGCCTCATAATCCGAAGAAAACTTGAATATCACACTTTGCTCATGAAATTGCTTTGCTAACAGTGATTTACAGTTACCTATAGAAATTCTCTCTCTCCCCAAATACAATAGGCTCGAAATGTGTCTTTAATTGCTAAACTTGCATTCTGCCAAAAGGATAGATCTTTGACATTTTAGGTAATCACATACATGTACTCCATTGAAAATAACTTGAAATCCAACGAATATCTAGCCACTACGTCATTCTTGAATGCAAGGTTGATTTATCAACTTGCATTCATCATTCATAGTCATTGCTTTTGGCGCCTCCTCATCGCCATCTGGCGGATAATCTATATTTGTTCTCATAAATCGAGGCTTCAAGTCGTACATGCATGCTGATCTCTGCTAGACGAATGTATTGTATGCTGAAAACAATTATAATGCAAATAAACAGGTCGAGAAACTCTACAAAAATCTCATTATGTAGTCTATGAGTTGTAGGCGATTTTTTTTCAAGCGAGTTTTTGCAAGGTGGGGAAACACGATGTGACGTCACACGCACCTTCGCTTGACAGTTATATTCGTGCAAAGAGCTCAAATTAAACGAGATTTCCGGGGGAAGAGTTGTTTCATTATATTTAGAGATGTTTCAGTATATTTATTATGTATACTTTTATATATAATATATTTCAAAAGCGTTTTAGTGATTCACGATGTCAGTGAATTATTATTAATGATAAGATGAAATAAAGAAACATGTTTAGACATTAGACACCACTGGATTGTTATTCTGTTGGAACATATAGTATATATAGAAATTTTGTTATCGTTATATATTCTGTACAGTCCAGAATCTATTGTACTCGTCGCTTCAAGATACATTGTCGTGTTTGTTGGTGGAGGGACTATAAACCTCAGAAGTACACACAGTTATATATTCTGTATTTAATGACACGTCACAATATTATTAAAAACCGTTTATTTCACTGATCGCATTTGTTAAGTTGTTTTACTATTGTCTGTCTCAGTCAACGCTGACAGTTTTAACAACATGACGTCATCCAAAATGGCCACATCACTGGCCATTGTGACGTCATGACGTCATCTAATTTGGAAAGCCCGTGTTTGACCAGGTTCTGATCAAAATCTATTCATTCATAACAAGTGTCAAGCTTCAGATTATCTGAGTTTTCATTCATAATATGTGTCAAGCTCCAGATTATCAGTATTCATTCAAAACAAGTGTCACGCTCCAGATTATCTGAGTTTTCATTCATAATGGCAAGTTGCGTTTTGTTTGATGTTTATTTTTATTTGCATGCATATTTTATTTTATGTCCATTTTCAAAAATATATTATGGAGTCTATTCAATTTCTCAGTAATATTGGGTACTTTATACAAAAAGATTTAATGTTTTGTTTGTAAACATGTATTTCGAAATCAACTAAATCATAAAACTGCACATGGCTGTGGCATTTTAACCTGCTTTGTTCAGCTAGGTTCTGTTCTGTTTCTTGTTGTTTTTATCAAAAGTATGGCAACCTTTACCCTTGTATTTAGTTATAGTCTGTTTCAATTCTTTCTTCCACCTATAAATTTGTATTTTTATTTTTTAGTAAATACTACAGTAATATTATTTTCAATGTGTGGGACAGACATAGGGAAGTTAAGTTATTTGTCCCTGCAGCAGAAGGCGTTTTCTAGGTTACGCCACTGAACTTGGATAAGTTCAAAACCAGTTGCATCAGACTAGACACATCAGAGTTATCTAGCCTTTGATGTTTTAAAAAATTGTTTTTCGGTAGGCCTTAGACTATGCAAGCCAGTAGAGTGATACAGGCGGGCCCTCTTGTGCATCTTGTTCCCGGAAGACTACTTAATACACGCCACTCTGTAAATGACATAATTTTAGACATGGAGTCATCTTGAGTGACAGCTTGGCCATACAACACAAATCTGTCTATCCATCAGCAATTTCATAAAATAATATTCTAGTTTAGATTTGAAACAGTTTAATGACAATTGATCACAATATTATACATTTGGAATGGATAGTCCCTCTAAGATTTTTGTAGGTCGCCCAAGATCGCCAATTTGGCTAAAACTATGTCAAATTTATGGAAATTTTAAATGTCCAGCAATCGTGCAAATATTCATAGTGTTTAAGTTTCCTATCAAACCTTGCATTCCCAGTACTTTCAGTACTTTGATTATATATGAATGTATATATGAATGTTGTTTTAACGGTCATGTTTTATAACTTTTAATATCACCATAACTCGTTATAGCGGAGGAAATAACCAGAAAATAGTTCAGATTGTGATACAAGTATGATATTGTGCACAGTGCTTGCAAATATTATATTCAAATGAAAAATAACCTGAGCCAATTCAATTTCGGTCATTTTCAAGATGGCCGCCAAATATCCAATATAAGATACAGCTGTATATTCTCTCATTCATTATATTTTGTCTTCGACTGTAAAACCACCAATCATGTTTGCAAATATTTCGGCATGATTATGCATTTATTCAAAATAAAAATATGAGTATACACCATCCACCACAAACTGTATGTTCAATCTATGCTTTACATTCTGTAGTGGTTATCAGAAATACGAAAATACTAGTAAAACTTTAGACATATTTTAGACTTTTTATCACCTTAAACTTAAGTTTGGACTAATACTATCTTCTAGCGGCGTTTTTTTCTACAAACTGTGCCAAGGCGGTACCCGTATTATCAACCCTGTTATGGCTGTAGTGTCGCATGCTTTGCTTCTATTTTCCCTTATAATTGTTGTTTGTTTTTTTATGTATGATTGGTTGATTGTGTTCTGTGAATGCTATATTTCCTGTTCGAATTGTATGTCTACTTTTGTATTTAGTCCTGATAAAGTACTTTCAATATTGCATTCTGCTCAAATTGCCACGCATATCTACGTGGCGCTGTACACGCCAAAGTAGCACAGTATCAGTTGTACCTACTGCTACATGTACGGTTTCTTTTCTTACAATCACATTGCCGAAAGCCGAAATGCTTGACATATAGCTGAAACGCGGGACAGAATTGTCCAATATGGTTTCAGTGGTTACCAGCATATGTGCAGACCCATTAAGACGGATAAAGTATCACCTGATCTTTAGTATTATGCACCTGCATCTATCAATCTTTTGCTTTACCTGGGGTGGGGGCGGTTTGACATTCCCCGGGGATTAGACAAAAAACAATTCCCAGTGGTAGGGGACGCAAACATGGAGAATTTGATATTAACCCATACTCTGCGGTATAATAAATAAATCTTGCCCCTAGTGATGGTAATGTGTACATGTGTATAATAACCCCTGGGTATGCCCGCCCTCACCTCCTCCCACGCCCTGGGACCACCACACAGGTGCATAACTGTCTGAGACCATGTGCTTGATAGCCACATCAATATGCATGCTGTATTAATGTAGCTTGTTGGTAGAATTGCGTAATATACAAGAGTTGTTTTGTATCATGGCTTCATTTACCATCCGCGTACTGCTTTATTTATCATACATAACACATGCAATTTCTCCCAAAGCATCATAATCCGATTCATCAATACCGCTAGGCATGGTGCTGAGGTTTACAACGTTTTCTGTTGCAGTTTCAAGTATATGTTCCAACCAAGTGTGTCATGCATACTTTCCCCTTTCCCGTGGAAGGTGGCAACGTTTTAGCAACATGTGTAAGCATGAAATAAAGAAAATGCTCTGGCCTTTTGAACATAACTGGAGCATGATGTTATGTGTTCATAGCCAGTTTGAATCCTTTGATGACAACACATCATTGTCAGAGCCGGACATTATAATTTCCCTACACCCTTTCTTGAATTTATGTTTTCCACGTATGCTTATTTGTGTGTCAGCCCCTACGTGGTTACATGGTGCACGTTTATCTTTCTCAATAGACACATGAACTGCTTTTCCCCCATCTGTTGTTACAGCAATTGGCTTTGTTAAGCATGCCTTAGACTGTTCAGTTTATTTAGAGATAATCGTAAACTGTGTTGACAGTTAGCCGGCAATTTGCATGAATCTGAAACATGTGGCCTAATACCTGAACCTCTGGTATCCCTTGTACTACTTAACTTTTCAAAGTATCACTCAAATATTTGTCAATTGCGACGTAGGTCTTGTTTTGTTTTCGACAGTACGACTGAAACATTCGGTCTCAATATATCTTGAATTTTCCTTTTAGGTGGCATTTACTGATTTTCATGAACTAAAAAATCGAAAAAAAGAAATTTCAGTCAAGTTTTTACTTACACCGATACACAACTGTTGGTGTTTCGGACTATCTTGAAAGATATAATTATGTAGCCGAATCGGTCTCAGAATCCTCTGTAATACATGCAAAGACGTTATATTATTGTCTTGAACCAACATGCACAGAAGTTATGTTATTGCCTTGAATCAACATGTAAATAAGTTATGTTATTGCCTTGAACCAACATGCAAAGAAGTTATGTTATTGCCTTGAACCAACATGCAAAGAAATTATGTTATTGCCTTGAATCAACATGTAAATAAGTTATGTTATTTTCTTGAACCAACATGCACAGAAGTTATGTTATTGCCTTGAATATCAACATGTAAATAAGTTATGTTATTGCCTTGAACCAACATGCAAAGAAGTTATGTTATTGCCTTGAACCAACATGCAAAGAAGTTATGTTATTGCCTTGAACCAACATGCAAAGAAGTTATGTTATTGCCTTGAACCAACATGCAAAGAAGTTATGTTATTGCCTTGAACCAAAAGTCATTGACGCATAATAGTCTGCTTCTCATTTATCTACAACCCATTTCTGATCAATATTTAAATGCTGCTAGAATCATCAACGAATAGACCTCCTTCCATTCCTCAAATGTATCCTGTATATTTTATTTGGATGAGGAAATTTCACTTTCAGCATAGTGAATCTCAAACTGTTCTACAAGGCTACACATTTGTGTAACTGAAGCCATCCGTCTCCTTAAATCAGAAAGCAGATAGATTATCGGTCAATCATATTTCCAAACCATGTCTCTACTTGCATTTTCTTTTGTTCATGAACCTGGTTAATATAATCGCCGAAAACATGTTCTTCGGAATTTAGCTGCACTCTCTGGATACTTTCCGATCAATCAAACGAATTGGAAGCCGTCCAGCATGACCAAGGGCAAACACGTAGAGGATGAGTTCTGAAGTACACGTTTTGTCTATTTGAATTTTTCTGTACTATTGCACAAAGTACAGAAAAAGGTACTTCAAAATCCAGGAGCTGAAATTGTGGACGGACTTTAAATGATATACAGTACACTACTTTATCTCCATCTCAATGTATGGCTGGCATACACATTTTCCTTTAGCTTGTAAAAGGTACATTCAGTTATCTGGATCTCTTGAAATTTGTTTTTGAAACATTTGAATCAGATATAAACGAATCGGTCGTATCATTTGCTTCGATAGGAGCCTCAGAGGAGCCAGTTATCCAGATATTGTATTTCAGTACATTACATGGTACCTTCAAATTTGCCATTTCTATGTGCAACCATTCCACTACAATAAAAACTACCACTGCATATTTTGCAAATATCGGAAAACCTGCTGTTATTACCGTCGTTTGTACAGGATAAAGAAACGCAATGACATTCTTGACCATATCCATAGAATGGTTGATTGTTGCCACGGAGTGCGCTTGCTTTTAAAATAACTCTAAATCACATTATGCACATTCTATGTTTTAAAAATGATTAACGACTGACATGCTAATTCTCTTCTTGAATTTCCTTTCGTCAAGAGGATGGTATTAGCATTAGCATGATATATAGAATTCGAAAAAATAAACCTGAGTTGTCAACTTGCTACTTGCATTATGATTTAATCAAGCAATGTATTCAAGTCAAAAATGAAATAGCGCCACAATATTAGTTGTACATGTTAATATTCTGAATTGTGTATGTACATACTGAATACATGTTTACTGTACGGTGTGACTGGGGGATGGTTCCACGACCCCCACACACTTATGACGGTGAATTAAACGGGTTTCCTGACAAAAAAAAATTACATGTTTTATAAGTATTGTGTTTAAAAGCTGTGTTCTTATATTTTGTATGACATATATTCACTAAGAAATCAATCAATCAAACGTTATACTTTTTTTTTCATGAACCGTTTTCATGAACCGCTAGACAGATCTTTACAAATGATCGTCAAATTATAGACTTTCAGTCGTACAAATGCTGAACCTGGTATCAAAAATGGACGCGTTCCAAGGGTCCAAAGATTGTATTCAGAAAAATGGCCACGCTCCGAGTGTCCGATGTTTGTATTTAGTAAAATGGCTGCGCTACGAGGGTCCAAAGTTTGTGTTTAGAGATTTCACAGAAACAAACTTGAGAAATCGTTATCTATAACCACAATGTAAAAAGCTATTCTACATTGCATCCGGGGCCTCCATAGATACGAAGGCCCCATACATCAGAAGGTCCCTAATTCCTTATGATTGTCTACCAACTATGGTCAAATGGTGACCCTGGGACCTAATGTGACCACGCCACAGGATTACAGTTTTATATGGAATCTTCTTTAAACAAAAACCAAAAGTCAAGAATCGCTCAACTGGCCTGACCCAAGAGTCGGAATTTAGACGACTAATAAGAAGGCATAATACCTAGACAAGCACCTAAATGACAAGGACCTAAATGACAAGAAGGACCTAAATGACAAGCACCTAAATGACAAGCACCTAAATGGCATTTTGGACCTATCACTACAAGGAGCAGTGGGCAGAAAGGTGAATACCTTCACCAGTATACTCTACTCGGTCAGCAAGGAGAAGTTTGGGTGACACAGATGTGACAAATGTCAGTTTCTAGTATTAGGAAATGGGAACATATTATGCCCCATTTTTATAGTAACTGTTAATAAATGAGCTCTGGTCAATTATAGGATTATTTGTTACAGTTCACTCTAGTATATAAGTCTAACTTTTAGTGTTAGTTGGGTTTGATATTTGGAAGAAGTAAGATAGGTGAAATAGTATATTATATTTAAAGTGACTTGTAGGCCCAATGCGGTCTGGTGTTGTAGTATAACTTTCATTTGAGAACATGTTTGTACATAACATAATGTCACTATATATATAATTAGATTACAAAATATTCTTATCTTATCTTATTTTTGTTAACAGTTACTATAGAATTATATACTATACAACCTCCCTCTTAAAACAGATATTTTTTATTATCTCAACCTATCCCAAATTCTACTTTTTCAATTATCATCTATATTCTCGACCGCATATCCCAAAAGAGTTTTTTTTCGGCAATATGTGATATAGTAAACCTGTATTCCTGTAGCATCACGCTCCATTGTAATAACCCCATGAGGGTCCAAAGTTTGTGTTTAGAGATTTCACAGAAACAAACTTGAGAAATCGTTATATGTAACCACAATGTAAAAAGCTATTCTACATTGCATCCGGGTCCTCCATAGATACGAAGGCCCCATATATCAGAAGGTCCCTGATTCCTTATGATTATCTACCAACTATGGTCAAATGGTGACCCTGGGACCTAATGTGACCATGCCACAGGATTACGTATTTTATATGGAATTTGTTTAAACAAAAATCAAAAGTCAAGAATCGCTCAACTGGCCTGACCCAAGACAACTAATAAGAAGGCATAATGCCTAGACAAGCACCTAAATGACAAGGACCTAAATGACAAGGACCAAAATGCCAGTTTGGACCTATCACTACAAGGAGCAGTGGGCAGAAAGGTGAATACCTTCACCCAGTATGCTCTACTCGGTCAGCAAGAAGGAGTTTGGGTGACACAGATTTGACAAATGTCATTTTCCAGTATTAGGAAATGGGAACCTATTATGCCCCATTTTTATACTAACTGTTCATAAATGAGCTCTGGTCAATTATAGGATTATTTGTTACAGTTCACTCTAGTATATTAGTCAGTTAGTGTTAGTTGGGTTTGATATTTGGAAGAAGTAAGAAGGTGAAATAGTAGCTTCTATTTAAAAGTGATTTGTAGGCCCAATGCGGTCGGGTGTTGTTTTGAGAACATGTTTGTACATAACATAATGTCACTATATATATAATTAAATAACAAAATATTCATATCTTATCTTATTTTTGTTAACAGTTACTATATAATTATTTACTATACAAACCTCCCTCTTAAGATAGATACATTTTATTATCTCAACCTATCCCAAATTCTACTTTTTCAATTATCATCTATATTCTCGACCGCATATCCCAAATGAGTTTTTCTTTCCGCCAATATATGAGATAGTAACCCTGTATTCGTGTAGAATCTCGCTCCATCGTAACAACCTCATGTAGATCCTTTGTTTTGCTCAGCCACTGTAATGGGAAATGTTCTGAGTCAAATATGAACGATTTTCCAAGCAAATACTCTCTGAGTTTATGTACCGCTTTAACTATTGCTAAACATTCCTTCTCTATTGTACTATATGCCTCTTCACTTGCCAACAGTTTCTTACTGACATACATCATAGATCCTCCGCAATGCCATAACACCGCTCCAATTCCTTTATTACTAGCGTCCGTTTGTACAACAAAATCCTTTGAAAAATCATGGACTCCGTAAACTTGACACGGACTATCACAACCTGACTTCTATGGTGACGTGATTTACAGACTTCATAAGATCCTTGGTCATGATCACTTTCATACTATCTTTGTTAAACTTGTTAAAAGACTTATCAAAAGAGGTTACTAGTATGACCCTACCATTTTGCAACGCACTGCATGCTTGGTAGTGGACCCATTTACAGTTCGCCACTATGCTTTCCTCTTTAATTGTGCGATGACCGGACAGGCTGTGGACCCTATGATGACGTCTACCTAAAGCCCAAAAGGACGTTTGATGTTTATCTGCAGTCTTGTCTTGTCTTACACTCAATGGTTTATTCTCTTATTGCTCTGGCTTCTGCCAAGGCATTGCTTTTTTTTGTATTTATACATACACGAGCACCTTTGTGTTTTACTTATATTGCCTATTAGTGCTGCCTTGTTGGTTAGTTCATGGCGGGGATTTCTTTATTTACACTGTCCCGTTTTATTGTGTTGACAGTAGGGTAAGTGTGAGGTTTGGTGCACCCTAGAACCTGGTTTAACCCCCAGCGGCATTTTTTGCCAATAACCGTTCCAAGCCGGTAGCCCTATTGTCAAGATGTTTTATTTGGCCTTTTATTCATCTTTAAATCTGTTCTTTGTTTCTATGTGTGTTTGTGGTTGACTGTCGTCGTTGAATGCTGCTTTTCCTGTTCGATTTTTATACCTATATTGGATATGACATTATTGCTTGTTCCAATTTGTCAAATGCATCCTGGTGAACCTGTTCCCACTTGACATTATTTGACAGTTTATTTGCTGTAAGGTCTGTCAATGGTGGAGCAATTTCTGCAAAATGTGGTATGAATCGTCGGTAAAAATTATCCGTTACAAGTAAATGGTCGTACCTTTTTCTTTTTTGTCGAGCTGACTAGTATTTATTGTATTGCTTCTATCTTATCCCTTGTTGGATGTATTTCCCTATTTCCAACTCTGTGTACCGGGAACTCAAGCTCTGTGTATCCTATATGGCACTTGCTTGGTTTGGCTGTAACCTTTGCTCTTCTGAGCGATTCAACAACTGCTCTTATATGTGCAACATGTTCTTGGAATTTCTCGCTGAAAATGAGTGTCATCAATAAGTGTATCAGAAAATTTCTCCATTCCTTGCAGTATTATTTTCATCAATCGTACAAACGTAGCTGCAGAATTAACCATTCCAAATGGCATAACATTGAACTGGTATTGTCCAAACGGAGTAGTAAATGTACTTATAAGTTTTGCATCGTTTGTTAGGGGTATTTGCCAAAATCCTTTTGTGAAGTCCATCTAAGTCATAAACTTCGCTTTGCCCAGTTTGTTTAATATATCTTTAAGTTTCGGCATCGGCTGTGGGTCAAAACAGTTGTTTCGTTTACTCCCCTGTTGTCGACGCATAATCGGATACTCTTATCTTTCTAGCGATTACAATTGGCCACGCCCACGTACAGTTCGATTTTTCAATAATGATTTCATTTCCTCGTGAACCTGTTCTCTCATAGCATATGGTAGTACATATAGTTTCTTATAAATTGGTATACTGGTATTTACTACAGCATGGTGTTCAATTAACTCTGTTTTCCATGTTCTGTCAACACATCTTTATACTCTTTACATAATTTACCTAATTCATTTGTTTATGCTCTGTCAGATTTTCATTGATTGAGATGTCCTGTATTGATTCTCGTGCCACTAGTAGTGGGTTTCCAATTCAATGTCCTCCAGTTCTGACCTTTCCTCTACTTGAGCTATACAACAAACTGTATTGGTGTGCTCATCATCCTCATCTGTATGCTCTTCTCCTTTATAATTTCGTTTTCATTTTCATTTTCAACTAATTTTTTTAACATGTTTATGTGGAATAGTTTCACCACTTGTCTAATAACTTTTATTTTGTAGTCTACTGGGCTAAATTTCTCATTGATCTCCAATGGTCCCTTCCATTGGGCTAATAGCTTATTTGTGTGTGTGTGGGGGTGGGTGGGGGGGGGGGGGGGGGGGGGGAGAGTAAGATAAGTACTTTATCACTTTTTGAACGTTCCCTCGTCCTTGATTTCATATCAAAGTACTTATTTTGTCGTTTCTTGTTCTTGTTCTCCGATACTGTTGCTATGTTTTACATATTGACCAGTCTCTCTCTTGTTTCTAATATGTAAATGATAACAGATTCCTTAAGTGTATCTGTTTCAAGCTTTTCCCATTCCTCTTTCAAGATTGTAAGTGGAGCTCTCCAAGCCACCCATACAATAACTCAAACGGCGAGTAGCATGTTGTTTCTTAGGGAACATCTCTATATGTGAATAGTAAATATTGTATGTCTACGTCCCATTTTCTCTTTTTTTTCTTGTGAATAACATCTGAGCATTTGATTTTCAATGTTTCACTGAAGTTTTGTCTAACGCATTTGCCTGTGGGTGACATGGTAATGCCTTGAGCTTGTTAATACCAGTATGCAATAACTTGCACACATTCTCCATTAATGATGACATACAATTTCACCTGAAATGCCTGTTTGTGAAACATTTTCGATCAACGAATTGGCGATTGTCTTTGCATCAATAGTCCTCCATGAAACTGCTGCTGGATGTTTTGTACCGTAGTTACACACTAATCATATAAACATGTTCCCTCTTTCTGTTCTTTACAGTTGCCCAACTACTCGTATATCTATACCATTCCTTTCAAATGGTATTTCCATTACTGGATTTGATATTAATGGTGCTTTCGCAACACGTCCCGTTGCTACACTCTTTTGACAATTTCGACATAATCTGCAAAACTTTGCGACATGAATAAAGATTGCAGGCCAGAAGAAATGTTGGAGTATCTCATTTTTTGTCTTCCTATTCCCCAGATGTCCACCTAGAGGAATGTTATGCGCTATATCCATTATCTGTTCTCGGAACTACAATTTGTTCAGTTGAATATCCACTCTTAGTTATAAAAACTATGTCTCCGATTTGTGTTTAAAATATGAAGTTCTTGTACTTCTATCATTGTCTCTGTTCTCTTGAGAATCTACATATGATCTTACTTCAAGTGTCTGATCGTGTTCCTGTTTCTTTTTATATATCATTTGCGTCATCAATTTGTTTCACCTTTGTATTTGTTTCATTTTGTCTATGCACAACTTTTTCCTTTATCTTCTTCTTTTCTCTGCATTTGTGTCCTCTGTTACACGTTTCTCTTTCATCTTTCTGTCTCCGCTCCCTGATATGTGCCATTTTCATATGTTCTAATCTTACCAAGTTTGGTTGAAATCAAGCAAAGGCTTCAGGAGAACTAGTCCTGACAAAGTGTGAGTTTTAAAACCTTTAAATGGTCGTAACTCTGCCAAAATCATTCGACCGGAATACGATGACGATATGAACAACAAGGCTTAGTACTGCTCATTCCTACCAAGTTCGGTTGAAACTCGGCAATGGGTTCAGGAGAACTAGTTTATGTATTGGAAACATTGAAAGGGCCATAACTCCGTCAAAATCATTCGACCTCCACATGCCGACAACATGCGCAACTAGACTTGGCACTGATCATTCCTGACAAATTTAGTTTAAATCCGACTAGGGGATTAGTAGAACTAGGATTGGTTATGAGGGGTCTATAACTCCGACGACGACGACGACATGTGCTATTATACTTGGTACTGATCATTACCAAGTTTGGTTGAAATCCTATTGTCAACCCTTTTGTGTTTGTGATGTCGTTTGCAGTTATTATTACTTTTGCCTTCTTGTTTGTCTGTTTGCGTGTTTGTTTCTGTGTTTTGTAGTTGACTGTCCTCCTTGAATGCTACTTTCCCTGTCCGATCTTTTTATATTTTTTTTACAGTTCTGTAACTTATTTGCAATGGGGTCCATACTTATTGCAAATGGGGTTCATAATAATTAAATACAATTATATTTTTTTCAGAGACGTAATAAACCAACCATAAAATATTTTTTTAGATCTCTGCTTCTTTAAATACGGAAGTTTGTAAAAGTATTTTTTTCGTTAGGCTTATATGTAGACCAACATACTAAGGAGAACAGTGTAACCTTAGAGACAATGACTACAAGCGGAACATAGTCTGTGTCTGGTGAGCTACTTTGTCCGTATTTACTTATAATAATGGTAATAATTATGTTATAAGAAACATGTGTCAGTATACCAGTAACCTGTGGTGAAAATTCCGTATATAGGGCCCTGGGTATACCGAGCATTGACTTCAAACAATATGATTGCAAGGAGGAACCTATAATGTTTACCCCAGTTGCAAATGAGTGTCAACATTAAGAACACCATTTACAAGAGATTGTTGACACAATATTGTATATATGTTTTCATGTAACTACTAACCTAACTGCGTGCTCAATCTCTTTGTAACCAAATAATTGTTCACTACACTGAATAATTGAAAACTACAGTACCCGGGGACGAATAAGCCCGAGAACGAAATATCTTCTAATATTACCTCCCTTTCCGGAAGCTATTATCACTAGGGGCAACGGTATGTAAATTATAGCAGGTGCGTTTGGAAACGGGAGAACAACATATTTTTTTCAAACATAAGGTATTTTAGCAATATAACGATATAACTACGCTTGTTTTTGTGGAATATTAGATATTTTGTACAGTTTTAGCTATGTCGATGCATTTGAAATCTCTTAGCATTTAGGATTTTGACAACACTTTTATTGTTGTTATCAAAAATGTTGGTGGGTGGGGAATGTGTCGTCTATGTCAGATAGGTGTTTTTATATGCTGTACCTATACACAGAGCTGTGATGATGTCTATAGGTAGAGTATGCAGCACTGCTCCATCCGCACTTCCTGGGTATCTGAGACATCACGTAATGCCTGCATAAACAACGATGATCCGTCGTATTTCTTCTTCCATAATATGGACTGGATTCTTGTATAAGAATGTATTTAGTCCAGCGTTGAATTATCATGCCCGGTCAAACACAGCAATCAAAATTATGTACAGGTTAGAAGTTTAAAACTATATACAAGGTATATGGCTGCCTAGTGTGTGCCTTCGATCACTGGTTGGCATATGCCCAGGCTAGCTCTGAAGGCCTCCAGTGATGTTGCAGTAGAACAGGGGTTCCACTAATTTTCAAATCAAGGAAGTTCAAACTTCCTTCATGTCAATTTTGGAAGTTCAAGTCAAAATTTAAGGAAGTTCACATTTAACGCGACATCACCGTTCGAATTATTGTTTGAGTTAATAACTGTTGAAGTACAATTTGGCAGTTGGTTCCACTCATGAACTGTGCACTGGAAAAAGCATTGACTTAGAGACTCGTTCTGGCATCTTTCCTGGAAGAGACAATGAGGCCCTCTGGTTCTGGCCTCACTCTGCTGTATGTATCTCAGGAGCTGTCCATGTTGTATCTTGCACATCATTGAGAGTCTGTTATTTTCCTGTCTATCTTCAAGGCTGCCCCATTGTAGCTTATTCACCATTGACGTGACACACTCAGGAGTTTTGCTAGAGTAGTCGTTTAAAGTGAACCTTGCTGCTCTTCATTGTACCTGCTCTAGTTCTTTAATATCCTTCTGGTGATGGGGATCCCATATACAGTTGAAGCTTATTCTAGGGCTGGGCGAACCATTGTGATGTAGGTGGCAGCTTTAACTTTGGTATTACAGTCGTGGAAGTTACGGCGTAGGAAGCACAGGGTCCTGTTTCCTCCCAACTGTGTTAGCACTGAGTGTGCAGACCAGGATAAATCATTTGTGATAGTGCCTCCCAGGTACTTGCTCGCCTCAACAGTCTCTAGCTTTTGATCATGGAGGGTGTACTGCGTTGATATTATCCCTTTGCATTTAGATGGTACTATGCAGATTACGTTGCATTTTTCGGCATAAAAGCTCATCTGCCATGTTCTCTCCCATTCTTCTAGTGGTGTGAGTTCTGGTTGTAGGAGGTTACTGCCGTGTAGATATGTAATCGTAATTGTATTTCAATTGACAAAAAGTTACCTACCACACGTCCATGGATAAAATTCCAACAAAGAGAAGGATATAGCATGCAGATCTAGTCATTGTTTGTAACGACTATATTATAAATCAGACATATTTTTTCTTGAGTCAATGTTTTCCTCTCGAAATATAGTGTTCCCTTCTGCACTGTCGAAACTGATAGTTTTATGCACGTATGTGTAGTATTTGACGTTTAGTCATTGCAGTAAGGTGGTGTAATATTTTGTAAAATTTGGCTGTTGTTGGTGGGATAGCTACTTTAAAGCCTTTTCAAGTTGGGGATGAGGGACTTTTACTAGATAAAACAGCAATTCTTCTTATTTCAGAAGTCACTGATAGACTGTAAAAATGCCACGTCCAAGATCGGCTCGCTCGGACAACAGTGATGGTGACATGGAAGGTCTGGCAGAGCAGGAGCTCCTCAAGCTGCAGCGCCAATATCGCATCATGGAAGGAGACAGGGCTGCTTACACTGAGGAGTCACAGAATGTCATCAGAAAACAGAAGTAAAAAAAATAATTTAGAATTTATTCAACATGGCTTTTTAGTAATAACTGAGTATGATCGTCTTAAATGGACATGCTGTCATTTTCAATTAACTTGATTTAATAATTAATTACTAATAATTTGAGTATTTCGAACGAAATTCTGTATAATGCATATTTGCTTATTCTTGATTATATTCACCAATAATATGTTTAACCCTTGTGTAAAGTAACGAAAATTTCATTATATTTTACTTAATTATATACAAACAGGTTTAAATTCAAAAAGAGCTGTAGACAGTACTCATTCCTGTTACAGTTTTCTTAATAATGACATGTTAATAATTGTTGAAAGTTATTTATACAAAAGTATAAGTAAATGCTGAGATACAAATGAGTGTGCGGGTGGGATTGTTGGAAAATATATAAACAGAACTGTACATTTTCTAGGTATGAGATTGGACAACTTGAGGCAGAGAAGCAGGAATTACTGAAGGAACTACGTCTGGCTGAAAGTCGTACCAATCAAATCATGGATGAAGACCACACAGACACCCTCGTCACACTTGCTGATGCTAAAGGTTAGAATAAGAATTAAAACTAAAAATAGTAGGACGAAGCTTTTAATTATGGCGATTTCAGATTTACCAAATTTAATTTGAAGCTTTGTTTCAATTAAATCTATTGTGAGTTTCATACAGAACAAAATCCATACCTATATTACAGAGTTTTGCCCTTGTTTATTGAAAAATTAAGCAAAGTTCAGCATGTTAATATGCTTACTAGTAAACTGGTTCAGAGGTATGAGAAGTTCATTTCCTTGTAAAGTTTGGATTTCTAACAACGTATCATGTCCAAATTCCAAAATATGTTGTTTTTTTTTCAATTGTGTAAAAAACTGAATCACATCCCCTAAAAATATTTGTGTGTGCCCTAAATCATTATCATTCTCTATATATATATATATATATATATGTATACAGATGTACTGAATGTACTTAAAACAGAAAATTTAACTGTCATAATTAAAACAAACCAAACTGACAATTGCCAATTCACATGTGTACCACTTATCTGTACAGAGGACTATGACAAAGAGATTGAAGATGAAAAGAAGAAGAGTATAGAGCTGGACGCCAAGATCCGAGAGTGGGAGAGGAAAATAAAACACCAGCACCGCAACATGGGTGGGGTACACATGAGTTCACAGCACACCGTACAGACACAGAAAACAATGCGTACACTCGAGAACAGGCTAGATCAGGTAGGTTCATGCTTGAAATATCAATATATTTCTCCCATATAAGCTTTTATGTGGAGACATAAAATTTATACATGGTTTTTTGGATAGTTTTCTTACTTCTCGATGAAATAAAATCTGTTATTCACTCCAAAACTTGTATGTTTGACTTTAGAATAGGACTTATTTTTTCACACTATACCAGTAATCTGAAACACTTTCAAGTGTATATTCTATGATAAATGACATCTTAGCATCACTGGCCGGGCTGTATATAACCATTATTTTATACAGTCAAAGCGCAAGTTCAATGTTATTCTGACTGACAACGCCAGGATGAGGGATGAGATTGAAAGCTTACGTGTAGAACGGACCAGATTTGACACGCTGTACAAGAAGCTTGACAAGGAGCTCACGTCCCTCCGACGACAGAAGGGTCAGCTGATAGAGGAGTCGACACAGGCCTACGATGCTCGGTATGTCACAGTAGTAGTTGGATCTCAAAAAGAAATATGTTTTTGTGGGTTTTATTGAATAAATAAATGCGTTTAGTTGGGAAAATGTATTAAAACAAATAATTAGGCCACTCTTAGAAATACTTATGTTTGTCCTTTCCCGGCACAGCTTTAAAATTTTGGGTAGGCACGTTTGTTTTATTTTATTTTAAAAAGCAAAAAATTAACAAAATAAAAGAAAAAGCATTGATCTTTGGCGATATTAACGGGTCGGTCGGGAAAGGGTATAAAACATAATATTTTTTAAGTGTGGCCTTAGCTTGTTTGTTTTTGACAAATAATGATGAGGTATTCTCACCACTTGGTCATTGTCTGCTCCTGCATTATCTGTATCCCATAGTTCAAGTTAAGTATGCAAGCTTGTATCTCAGAAACAACTTCACATAATGGATTGAAACTTCACACATGCCTGTATTCGGCATCATTATCCAACAACCTTCTATAAATCATGCTTTTATTTTAACAACATAATGGCCAATTTTATAATTTAAAAAAAACTGTTAAAAGTTTTGTAAGCTTGCATCTTGGAAACCACTTCACCCAATGGTTTGAAGCATCGTTAGACAGTATGACAGACAAGTGTCTGCACCCGCAGCTGATGCCCGTTGTTTTTGCTGTATAGTAATACTCACGTTTTACTTTTTCTAATTTGTACATTTCTTAATTTCTCCAATTTGTTTAACCTTCAAAAATATGTATCAAAGAAAACTAAACAGCCGGAAATAAGAGTTTTTTAACTTTAAATCCTGATTCTGTATTCCTGATTCCAGTGACGATGCCCAGCAGAAGATGATCATTCTGAAGGAGAAGGCAGACAAGGACCTGCAACAACACAACGCCGAGATGAAGGAGCTGTTACGCATCATCGACCATGACCGTAACCTGCGTGGCTTCATGGGCATCAAGGGACAGGAGAGGCAGGAAGACCCACAGCTGGTGGCCTGGAGGCAGCGTAAAGGTAGGTGTTGCATGCATCATTGTTTTGTCTGGAGGCAGCGTAAAGGTAGTTGTTGCATGCATCATTGTTTTGTCTGGAGGCAGCGTAAAGGTAGGTGTTGCATGCATCATTGTTTCGTCTGGAGGCAACGTAAAGGTAGGTGTTGCATGCATCATTGTTTTGTCTGAAAGGTAGTTGTTGCATGCATCATTGTTTTGTCTGGAGGCAGCGTAAAGGTAGTTGTTGCATGCATCATTGTTTTGTCTGGAGGTAGCATAAAGGTAGTTATTGCATGCATCATTGTTTTGTCTGGAGGCAGCGTAAAGGTAGTTGTTGCATGCATCATTGTTTTGTCTGGAGGCAGCGTAAAGGTAGTTGTTGCATGCATCATTGTTTCGTCTGGAGGCAGCGTAAAGGTAGTTGTTGCATGCATCATTGTTTTGTCTGGAGGTAGCATAAAGGTAGTTATTGCATGCATCATTGTTTTGTCTGGAGGCAGCGTAAAGGTAGTTGTTGCATGCATCATTGTTTCGTCTGGAGGCAGCGTAAAGGTAGTTGTTGCATGCATCATTGTTTCGTCTTGAGGCAGCATAAAGGTAGTTGTTGCATGCATCATTGTTTTGTCTGGAGGCAGCGTAAAGGTAGTTGTTGCATGCATCATTGTTTTGTCTGGAGGTAGCATAAAGGTAGTTATTGCATGCATCATTGTTTTGTCTGGAGGCAGCGTAAAGGTAGTTGTTGCATGCATCATTGTTTCGTCTGGAGGCAGCGTAAAGGTAGTTGTTGCATGCATCATTGTTTTGTCTGGAGGCAGCATAAAGGTAGTTATTGCATGCATCATTGTTTTGTCTGGAGGCAGCGTAAAGGTAGGTGTTGCATGCATCATTATTTCGTCTGGAGGCAGCGTAAAGGTAGGTGTTGCATGCATCATTGTTTCGTCTGGAGGCAACATAAAGGTAGTTGTTGCAAGCATCATTGTTTTGTCTGGAGGCAGCGTAAAGGTTGGCGTTGTTTTGTACTCCTCGGAAAGGAGGTTTAAGTAGCTGGTGTAATGTCTTGTAAACACTACACAAGCATAACACATACCAGATATATATCAGGAATGTTTTTATATTGCAAACATTTGTAAGAAATAAAATAATTCTATCGTCTGTCGTTGGTCAAAATCATTTTCCCATATTATAAAGAGGCACTATCTATATTTGCTATATCCATATGTATGCAGGCGTGCTATCCTTATACCGTAGCTATGACAAAACCTTCACTGATTCCATTATTTATCCATTACTTTTCCATACCAACAGAGGCGCTGGAGACTGAGAGGAAGAAGGAGAGCCAGGAGGACTCCGTGGAGACGTATGAGGCAGCGTTTGAGAGAATCAAGGAGATGACAGGCTTGGAAGATCTGGATGAACTTGTCAGAAGGTACAAACACTTTATCCAAGGCATTTATCGAAGTCCCAATCTTGTGGTGGTGCGCACTGGTAACTGTGACAATCCTGTGGAAGTTATTTTAATTTCCCAACCATTGAGAGATTACAAATGATTGAGAGTCTTTATTATCCCTAGCATATACATGTATATTTATATATTAGTGCTGTTCCGATTAATCAATTTAACAGTCAGTTAAGCCTTTTTCTGATTAATCGATTACAATTTTTCACGATCGAGTTGACTAGTTTGCTGCAAAGTATATCATATTTCATTCTCTTGTGCTAACATGTTCCAGAGATTAAGTTGTTTAATTTTGCAACTAATAATCATATATCTCTAAAGAGGTATCATACTGTACGCTTAAAATGAATGTCCGAAACAAACAAAAAGTTGCCCAGAGAAGTAAATACAAAAGTGGAACAGGAAATTTAGCATTTACAGAACGCGCGTTTAAAATAAACGACATTTACGTGGGAAATAATCATTTAGCAATAAAATGAGTGACACCACAAACAAGCAAAATTACAACGGGCATACCGCCTTGGGACAGTCAGTGGAGAAAGTGGGGGTTTAAACCAGGTTCTAGGCTACATCAAATCTCACTCTAACCCTATTGCAGGGATGTCTATAATAGCTGGCAGCCGGCTATATTTGCCGTCTGTTTTAAATTTCGAGTTGACTGTAACAATTTTTTTTTTTAATCAGTATCAAATATTATGGAACTATTTCATCATCTAAAAGAATCATGAAATAACTAAAAATCCTGACCGTAATTAGCACCAAAAACAGGTGATTGCATGTACTTAGACTCCATGCTTATCCATCGGGGAGAATGCCCGCGAACCCCCTAACAACCTCACTGGCTTTGCTCGATCACTAATGGTAGCCGCCTGTCAAATCAAAGTAGCCATCTGTTTCAAAAATTAGAGACAGCCCTGTATTGTCATCTCAATAAAAACGGAACAGTGTGTATAAGAAAATCACCGCACGGCTTGTGTCCTCATGGTATGACATGTGCTGAGCCTTAAGGATAAAACTGAAACTTTGAATGCCACATAATCTCAGTGAGATAAAAAAGACTTGATGATAAATAGCTGACCTATCTTTCAAACTTATTTGATTTTCTGCTAGAAATCAGAGAAAAAAAGCGTAGAAGTTTGCAGTCAACTGAGGTTACAATTTAAAGATGTTGAAGTTAACTGATTTTGTTGCCATCATCAATGTACCATAACTGTGTTAAATTTCTTGTAATTTTGAATTATGTTCATGCTCTTGCAGATTTATTGAAGAGGAAGACAAGAATTTTGCCCTGTTTAACTATGTGAACGAGCAGAACAATGAGATAGAACAGTATAATGACGATATACAGGAGGTAAGGCCACGGTGTATTTAAGTTTAGGCAATATTCAGAAACTGTTCATCATGATCAGGATTTGAAAACAAGCTTTCGATGAAACCTTAAATATAAGTTCATATATCTCCTTAATATTCATATTAATGTGCAAGGTATCACTGACACTTATGTGTTACAGATATTATCGTATCATGTTTACATGGCATTTGATGGAATATAACACATATAAATAGTTTAATAAATTCAGATTTTGTGTATGATAGACCACATCCAACTATATTAATATATGTTACTGAGTCACTACATACGTGGATGATTCCCAGCTCTAAATAACCTTCATAATGTTGTGATGGCCATTTCATTCATTAATCACACATACATTACATGTTTCTAAAGTAATAATCTTTTGATGGCTGTTTCTTTCATTAAACCACGTACATTGCATGTTCATAAATAACACATGCATTGTATGTTCATAAGTAACATGTACATTGCATGTTCATAAATAACACATACATTGCATGTTCATAAATAACACGTACATTGCATGTTCATAAATGACACATACATTGCATGTTAAAAAATAACACATACATTGCATGTTCATAAATGACACATACATTGCATGTTAAAAAAATAACACATACATTCCATGTTCATAAATAACACATACATTGCATGTTTCTCGATTACAGATAAGGAACGAGATAGAGAAGTTCAAGCTACAGGGCATCGAGCTGGAGGACCAGAGGAAGAGAATATTGAAGGAGCTGGAAGACAAACAGTCTGTCTCATCCAAGGAGGCTGATGAATACGAGAAAAAACAGACAGAAATCTCCAAGATTCTTGATCAGCTTAGAAGAGGTATGCATTATACAACCTTATTGATTTTTAGCTCAACTTTTTCGAAGAAGAAAATAGAGCTATTGTCATGACCACGTCTGCGTTCGGGTTAATGTTTCTGTGTAAGCTTGTATTTCAAAAAATACATTACATAATGTATTGAAACTTCATACATGTATTTGGCATAATTAGACAACACCATATAGTCAGGTTGTATAACTCATGCTTTTATTTTAATAAAATGACCCCTTTTATACTTAGAATATTTGGTTAAAGTTTCTATGTAAGCTTGTTGGTGAAAGTTTGTTTGTAAGCTTGTATCTCCTAAACTGCTTGACATAATGGATTGAAACTTTACACATGTATTCCCAATCATTAGACAACATCATTCAGCCAGGTTCTATAACTCATGCTTTTATTTTAACAAAATTATGGCCCTTTTATACTTAGACAATTTGTATATAAGGATGTATCTCTGAAACTACTTGATGGACTGAAACTTTACACATGTATTGCGCATCATTAGACAACATCATACAGACAGGATCTATAACTCATGTTTTTATTTTAACAAAATTATGCTTAGAAAATTTGTATGCATTACGTGGTCTGTGTATTAACTTTCATACCCCATCCAACCCCTTCTCCAAGAAGAGAAAACGGGGTTGGCTGGGGTATGAAATATAACCTTAATTTCGGCTTAAAACGTTAGCATATTGTAAAAATACTTCGCTTAATGGAATAAAATTTCACATATAAAATTTCACACATTTATTCGGCATCGTTAGACAACATCCTACAGATAGGTTCTGTAACACCCACTTTTATTTTAACAACAATATGGCCCCTTTATACTTAAAAAAAGTGCAATAATTCTGTTTTGCAACAAGGCGAATTCATGCCCTTCACCAATATTAAAGGAAAAAGGCCGTGAAAGTCGAACGTCTGCACCGACAGACGGTGCTTCTTGTTAAATTGTCTTTTTTTTTAAAATAATCACGACATTTTGTGACTTTCAATTGGATGTTTATTGTCTCAAAATATCTGCAGTAATTGCACCAGCCTACTTACTTTAATCTGTTCAACTTAAATTTCGAAATTAAAGTCTGATTAGTAAAGAAATAAAACTTTGTCAAAGATTAAATGCTGGAAAAAATTAATAGGTTATTTTCAGGAATTTGATTCATTGTTCAGCAATGTAAACTGTGATCTTTTTAATAACCAAATTAAACAGTATAAAGTGATCAATATTTCATTATATTTTAGGTACAAAACAATTCACTTATACTGAGTCTGAGATAAACATTCCACTACCCGCTGTGTTCAGGTATTGAATAGTTGCTCAACCAAATCTACTTTGAGCAGCAGTCTACAACTATATTGGGTGGTTATTAAAGGCAAACATAACCTGACTTTCACCAACACTAACTTCTGTTTCAGGTATTGAATCATTATTCAGCAAGATCAACTGTGATAGATCTGCCATCGATGATATGTTGGGTGCAGCGTCGGGCGTCACTGATACAAACATGATACAATATCTGGGTATTATTGAACAGAGGACCAATGAACTGCTTGCCATACAGACATACGTCACATCTAAGGTTGGTGATATGATCTTTGATAATATATTATGTTTTACACAATGGGTAAATAACATATTTAAGAATCATTTTCAAAACAATTGTTTGATTTAAAAAATATACACATGTAAAAATAACCAGTATATTACATGACCATGATATAAGACATGTAAAAATAACCAGTATATTACATGACCATGATATAAGACATGTAAAAATAACCAGTATATTACATGACCATGATATAAGACTAGTTGCCTAATATCAATGTATGAATTGCATATTGACACTTTCAAAAAGAAATGAGGTGCAGTGATGCTCCCTAGTAACTGAAAGGTTGCGGATTGAGACTCGGCTGTTGTTTACTGCACATGTGACCTTGACTTACCAAGTCATCGATCACCTAACTCCCACTGATTCATCCATTATATGGGAGGTTAATCGACCAGTTCCTTTAGTGGAGTTCTTTGGGATATTTGTAGCATGGAATTCATACAGTAATAAGAGTATTCTGATTTTCAATATTCTACTCCTCGTTGGGAGCTGCTCTAAATAACCTTTAACTATTACATTACTTTACCAACATATGACAACAATAACAATGAGTGAGAAGTGAAATGTGATCATGTGGGGGTGGGGGGTGGGGGAACATACACAACACAACTCTTTTTTTTCTCCTTTTTTTATTATAATTATTTTCTTTATCTTTTCCCCTGAAAACAGTACTCTTCTAAATAGTGACTTTTTTATTACACAAATAGAGATAAAACACAACACAAACAAGCTAAATCTTTAAAAGACAACCATTTATACAGAATTCTCATATTGAATATAAATAATAGATTTCTATTATGTATATCACTTGTGTATTGTAAAATATTATAGATGTGTTTGTTTGTAAGGCGTGCGATGGGATGGTCCTCCCCGACCCACAACATGCCAATTTACGGGGAGAATAAATGGGTTATATTGGTGACTGAAAAAATAAAAATAAAAATATGACAAAGACTACATGACTATTGTTATATGCATTATCTTGTTTTGGAGAAAAAATTAAATGTTGTTTAATGGGCAATCAGAATGTTACTGAACAATTATTTTCTTTCCAAAACAATTGTTGACAATGAAATATGTTTGTATATATCTACAGAATGAAGACACTAGATATGAGAAGGGCCCAAGCTTGATTGGAGAGGGACCCGCAGCCCCACAGCCCCAGTTCCCCATCATTCCACCATCTGTAGGGTAAGTCTAGAACCATGCTGTTGCTCATAATGTTTTCTTTGTGTGCTCAGAATACAATCTTATATAGAACAATCATTAATATCATCAAGTTTTGCTGATACTAAAAAATGAAACACATTTCAGTGCTCAAGATTAGATGGATATTTACTTACATACCCATTGATTACAAAAAAATGCATTAAAATAACAACAATGTACAAGCATACATATCAAAACCCTCTTATTATGCATTTAATTCACAATTTTGAAAGTTGTAAACTGGAAATTAACTAAATAAAGTAGATTGGTCCAGCATTAATGATGATGCTTACCGCATACTAAGATGACATCGATTGTTCAAAGTATTCAGAAACCAAGATAGATACTAACAAATGGCATTGTCTACTGTTGGAGCTGAAACAAGTAACTGAAAAAGCAAAAGTTGCAGACTGATTTGCAGCTGTTCAGCTGTTCAGTGGAGAACCAATGTCATCTTCAGCATTACATTCAGGAGTAAATACTCATTAGGTCAAAAGCTTATCTGGAGAGCTGGATCATCCTACGAGATAATAATTCAAAAAATAAACAAAAGGATAGATGAATAAACAAATAATTTAAAGCTTATAAAGTTTATTTCAAAGTTTTAAATGTACTGCAGGCAATCTGGAATAATTGCGGATGCGCATCAGCAATTAAGCTGTGCATCGTATCATTTTTGCGAACTACTTAAAAAAATTCAGTAAAAAACTAAAAAATATGTTAGATCCTTCACTTATGCAAATATTCACTGTGCAGTATTAAAGGAATAGTTTGAATGTTTACAAAAGTTATTCTGTTCCACAGATTGGATTGTTTTATTGAATTTAAAAGAACTTTGTGAAATGTTTCAATACTGGCCTTTAACAGCTGTGTTGTTATTTTTCAGTTTAATAATTCTGACGTATTAATACAAACAGATATCCATATTTAAACTTGTAAAACCATGTTCAAATCATGTTGTTTTTATTTCTAGAGAAATGATTTCTAGGTAATACCATTATATTGTACCTGTTATATTATATTTTCTCGCTTTCACATATTTACCTATATAGAAATTTTGACATTTCACTACATGTAACTCTTTTTGAGATATATAAACAATTTGTGCATGTTTTATTGTCTCAAAATCTACATTGAGATAGTGTACAAGTTTTTTCACTGTTGAACTGCATGTGCTATTGGACCTTGTTTTAAGCTTTTGCTTTTGAATCTTCTCATTCAGTCCCTTAAAGTCCCTATTCGGCCATTAACAGGCAAAGTTTACAACAGATGTACACCGTTTCTACCTACTGACAACGAGTTATATATATATATAACTTACATATTTTGAAAATCCGAACTCTACGACACAATATAAATGGCATTAACTAGCTAAGCAAAACCCCAGAATTGGACCGTCGAATTAAGAGTTGACAACTCATAATTCATTTTACGTATATTCAATCTCGGGTATTTTAAGAATCCATGAATAAACCTATAACTTTAATCAGCACATATATATTTTTTATGACCTGAACACCTTGATAGGGTTTGGATTAACGATTTTGTAGTGTAATTTTGCCATTACTTGGCAGGTTAGTGCCTTCAAATTTTATTATAAAAGGTAAAGACCACAGTCATACCTTAAAAATAGATGTCTACTTATTGCTTTAGACCAAGTATTGCAGATGTAGAAAAAGAAAACAAATGAATATCCACTACTTCACTGATTTAATTCAAACTTTTGCTCTTGAATATGTGACCATGAATCTGTTTGAATCTATTCTGTGTGAAACCCACCCAGTACTACCCAATAACTGCTATATTCTCAACAAATAGTCTCTCTGTAAAATTCCACCCCACTTCACTCCTCAGTCCTTCCATTGCTGCTGCGATAGATAAGAACATTCATGATGCAGTGTCACCACTGACCCTATAATTACTTTTGTTACAGGGTAGTTTGATTATATGTACTGATGCTAGATCAGAGCCCATCACTTTTACCTAATTTAATGGTAGAATGTACACTATATATAGGTTAAAATAAACTATATATCTCACAATATATTATGGTTAAGAATAACTTGAAGATCATCGATACCTGCAGCTTCATTGTGGTTCAAGTCCCAATTACCAGGTTTTGATCTCGCACAATATAAACTCGCTGGAATTATTTTATTTTCTATCTGACATGGATTTTTATGTACCATGTTGTCAAGAGATTGAACAAAATAAAACATTAAACTCTCAACACCCTCTCTCAACATCCAATAAAACATTAAACTCTCAACACCCTCTCTCAACATCCAATAAGAAACACATGCAGCTTCATCCTGTATAAATGTGTTGTTGGAACGCTACTAGCATCGTTTAAAATAATGTCTTTCATTTCTTGTTGTTTTGCATCTGACGTTTAAAATGACGTCTCAATGGTTAACATGTTTTCTGGCGTTTAAAATGACGTCTTAAAGGTTTACGTACGTGACATCAGAGGAATTGATAGGAATTTTAAAACCTCCCAACTAGCCAATCAGCATTGAGTATTTTAAGAAACCATGTTAGAGGATAAAATGTTTATTTGAGATTTGTTATTTTTTTTAACTGATTTGCTTATAAACCATCGTAAACCTGGCTCTCATGACCATCAAAAATCATGTCACTGGATCACAATGCAGCTAAGAGCACTTTCATATTCTTGGTTATGAGACTTGTTAAAAATAGGCTGCTTTTTTTAACCCCAATGAAAAGGACAATAAATTAAAATTGTAGCTGTAAGATTATTTAAGCATTTATTTTTACAATTTGAAATTAGAAAATCATATATTTATTATGTATCAGGGTCAAATGTCACTGTGATGTTCATAACTTAAGTGAATTCCATACCTGCTCTTCTTCTTGCTTCAATAATTGTCTTACTTTTAACCCAATCATTCTTATCTTTTATACAATATCTCTAAACATAAATTGTCGCAGTAAAAATAGTCGTGGGAAACGGTACTCAGGACTTGCTGGAGACTGGTTCCTCACCCAGTACTTTGTACTTGGTGGAGACTGGTTCCCCACCCAGTTCTCAGTACTTGGTGAAGACTGGTTCCTCACCCGGTACTCAGTACTTAGTGGAGATTGGTTCCTCACCCAATATTCTGTACTTGGTGGAGACTGGTTTCCCACTCTGTACTCAGTACTCTTTGCTTGGTAGAGACTGGATCCTCACCAGGAACGCATTACTCGGTGGAGACTGGCTCCTCACACGGTACTCAGTACTTGGTGGAAACTGGTTCCTGGTTCCTCACCACTATTCTTAAATAAATATGAACATGTGATTCTTCACATCTGGAGTTTGATCAATTAAATGAAGGTTTTAAAGCAGTTTTGATAAATAGATTAACTGAAATAATTACATTTTGTTAAAATATTCAGTGAAATAACATGCTTATCCCATGAAATAACAATTATATTATCACTTTATGAATTGAAAAATGACATTTGTAAATTTTGCTGCCTATAGGCTTTGATGATGCTTAACTCATAATATGTTAAAGGGACCCACTGAAATCTTGAACGTTTTAAAACTCGCAGCTTCCTGTTATTTTTTCTACATAACGTGCACATTTGCATCATTATAATAAATAATGATGCAAATAGTTCAAGTAATAGATAGAGTCTGGTCTCAGCGAGTTGGCTTATTTAAACCAATGAGCTGAGACAGACGACTCTATCTTTTTTGTAGCATGGTGTACTTAGTAACTCTGTGACGTCATATTGAACTCTAAATTCCAATATCTCACGGGTAGTTGTAGTACGGTATAGCCACGCCCCTTTAGTTACCGTAAATTAAACGATTTAATGCTCTGCATTCATCAAAGGAAATGTCACCGACCATGCTACAAAATATTGTTCTAGCATATTACTAATTATTGTGTATAGTATACTAATATTAAATATATTTAAACATCGAGGAAACAAATGAAATAAATATTTTAATGCTTAATAAATGCTTCAAGATTGCCGTGTGTCCCTTTAAGTGATGACATGCGTTCATTAGGCATATCCGTATATGTATATTTTCCTTTTTCACCAACAGAGACGAATATGACAGTGACGGGTCAGAAGCGAGTGAGGATGATGCTCGACCAATGACGAGAAATGAACTCCAGAAGAAGGTCATGAAAACCGTGAAGAAACGTGAATCAGCCGCGCGCAAAGAAGGCTTTAGATACGATTTAACAACAAATAGAGAAAAGTCAAAAGCAAAGAAAGACAAGAAGTGATTTGTGAACTGAAGATGTTTGTAAATATTGACAATGTTTTACGTATGAAGAGGCAAAATGAAAGGGACTTCAGTAATGGCATAAAGTTTGAAATACGGATTGATCGGTAGTTATAAAGTTTAATAATAAAATAACATCGGACATATTCATGACAATGACTATGTTATAAAATTATAGTATGGAAGTCCTGAACAGAGATTCTTATACAGGTGTATTACATTCATACTTTCTGTGCCACATTGCTTTAAAGTAAATGTCAAGACTAAGCCTATATATGAATTATTGAAGCATTGACATCACACTCTGACACTGTAATATACAGAACAATGATGAAACAATGTACATATGGGTCTTGATTTCTATTAGTTTCACAGTCTTGAAAACATTTGTTGTGTGATCCGCTTCAATTATTGCCAACTTTTCAGAATCAGGATTCAAAGTTATTCATTCTTTCAATGCTTTTTATATAATGCATTTTTGATATAGTGGAAATCCACTCATGTGTAGGAGTGTGAGCTATTGACACTGATCATGTTTAAAGTTATGACAAACCCTTTATAAATGTCTAATTTTAATTTCTGTGATATTTTGACTTTGTTTATTGGCTATTTACCTGTTATACAATATAAAAGTCATGCATTAAAGTATACACCAAATCTCTGTAACAGTTTTGTTTTCAATGATCAACCATATTACCTGTTGTTATAACTAGAACTATCACTGTAGGTGATGAATACCCCCGCTTTGCAAAAATAAATCGAAAGTGTTTGAGAAAAATGTTGTTATAGGACATTATACAATATTAGAATGGAAAATTCTAAGTCAAACAAAGGGGCATAATTGTGTAATAAATTAGCTAATAACACCAAGTATAGGCTCTAAACCATAGTAATAACACCAAGTATAGGCTCTAAACCATAGTAATAACACCAAGTATAGGCTCTAAACCATAGTAATAACACCAAGTATAGGCTCTAAACCATAGTAATAACACCCAGTATAGGCTCTAAACCATAGTAATAACACCGAGTATAGGCTCTAAACCATAGTAATAACACCAAGTATAGGCTCTAAACCATAGTAATAACACCAAGTATAGGCTCTAAACCATAGTAATAACACCCAGTATAGGCTCTAAACCATAGTAATAACACCAAGTATAGGCTCTAAACCATAGTAATAACACCAAGTATAGGCTCTAAACCATAGTAATAACACCAAGTATAGGCTCTAACCCATAGTAATAACACCCAGTATAGGCTCTAAACCATAGTAATAACACCAAGTATAGGCTCTAAACCATAGTAATAACACCCAGTATAGGCTCTAAACCATAGTAATAACACCAAGTATAGGCTCTAAACCATAGTAATAACACCCAGTATAGGCTCTAAACCATAGTAATAACACCAAGTATAGGCTCTAAACTATAGTAATAACACCCAGTATAGGCTCTAAACCATAGTAATAACACCACCAAGTATAGGCTCTAAACCATAGTAATAACACCCAGTATAGGCTCTAAACCATAGTAATAACACCCAGTATAAGCTCTAAACCATAGTAATAACACCAAGTATAGGCTCTAAACCATAGTAATTACACCAAGTGTAGGCTCTAAACCATAGTAATAACACCCAGTATAGGCTCTAAACCATAGTAATAACACCCAGTATAGGCTCTAAACCATAGTAATAACACCCAGTATAGGCTCTCAACCATAGTAATAACACCCAGTATAGGCTCTAAACCATAGTAATAACACCCAGTATAAGCTCTAAACCATAGTAATAACACCCAATATAGGCTCTAAACCATAGTAATAACACCAAGTGTAGGCTCTAAACCATAGTAATAACACCAAGTATAGGCTCTAAACTATAGTAATAACACCAAGTATAGGCTCTAAACCATAGTAATAACACCCAGTATAGGCTCTAAACCATAGTAATAACACCCAGTATAGGCTATAAACCATAGTAATAACACCAAGTATATGCTCTAAACCATAGTAATAACACCAAGTGTATGCTCTAAACCATAGTAATAACACCCAGTATAGGCTCTAAACCATAGTAATAACACCAAGTATAGGCTCTAAACCATAGTAATAACACCAAGTATAGGCTCTAAACCATAGTAATAACACCCAATATAGGCTCTCAACCATAGTAATAACACCCAGTATATGCTTTAAACCATAGTAATAACACCCAGTATAGGCTCTAAACCATAGTAATAACACCAAGTGTAGGCTCTAAACCATAGCAATAACACCCAGTATATGCTCTAAACCATAGTAATAACACCCAGTATAGGCTCTAAACCATAGTAATAACACCAAGTATAGGCTCTAAACCATAGTAATAACACGCAGTATAGGCTCTCAACCATAGTAATAACACCCAGTATATGCTCTAAACCATAGTAATAACACCCAGTATAGGCTCTAATCCATAGTAATAACACCCAGTATAGGCTCTAAACCATAGTAATAACACCAAGTATAGGCTCTAAACCATAGTAATAACACCAAGTATAGGCTCTCAACCATAGTAATAACACCCAGTATAGGCTCTCAACCATAGTAATAACACCCAGTATATGCTCTAAACCATAGTAATAACACCAAGTATAGGCTCTAAACCATAGTAATAACACCCAGTATAGGCTCTAAACCATAGTAATAACACCCAGTATAGGCTTTAAACCATAGTAATAACACCAAGTATAGGCTCTAAACCATAGTAATAACACCCAATATAGGCTCTCAACCATAGTAATAACACCAAGTA